>JBBGZY010002294.1:457500-702627 GCA_037952925.1 Lithobates clamitans | reverse complement strand
TATGGGATATGGCCAGTGGAGCCCTGTACCTTGGACAGTAAGAGGGATGGGGGGGATGGAGAAGGGGATGGCAGGATATGACCACTCGGGTCTCATACCTTGGACGCTGAGAAGGGGATTGCGGGATTTGACCAGGGTTACAAAATACCTTAGAGACAGTGGCAAGGGCAATTGTGGGATAGAACTAAAAGCACACCATACCTTGGACAGTGAGTGGAGAACTGTGGTATATGACCAGTGGCATACTAGTCCTTGGACAGTGAGTGGAGGATTGTGGGATAAGACCAGTGGCATATCGTTCCTTGGACAGTGAGTGGATTGTGGGATATGACTAGTGGTGCACCAAGTCTTGGACAGTGAGTGGAGGATTCTGGGATATGACCAGTGGCACTCCGTACCATGGACAGCGAGTGGAGGATTGTGGGATGTGACCATTGGTGCTATGTACCTTGGATAGTGAGTGGAGGATTGTGGGATATGACTATTGATGCTACATGCCTTGGACAGTGAGTGGAGGATTCTGGGTCATGACTAGTGGCGCACCGTACATTGGACAGTGAGTGGAGGATTGTGGGATATGACCATTGGCACACCATACCCTGGACAGTGAGTAAAGGATTATGGGATACGGCCAGTGGCACTCCATACCTTGGACAGTGAAAGGAAGCCATCGCTGGATAGGACGTCCTGTGCACTGCGGTCCATAAACAGGCAGCAGGTGGAGCAGAGTTTCCCCAGGGAGTAGAGGTTGGCCACATCGTAGATCATGCAGACGTTCTGGATCTTCAGGATGGTACACAGGTACTCCGAGGTGGAGTCTTCCAGCTCCGGAAAGCCATATTTATGTGCCAGGCTGAGGAAATCAAGCAGAACTTCCTCACGCTCCTCTCTCAGGCTGGCCCGGCCCGTGTAGACGTATTTTATCAGCATGGAGAACGCCTCCGCTGTCGTGTCCTGCAAGAAGATCTCCGCCTGGGGCTGTGCCTCTCGCATACCTCCGTATAACAACGCTCTGCACAGAACACACAGAGAAGGCAAAATTTAAAGCAGATAAAACTGGAGCTTTAGGAATGAATAGCTTTGCATTATAAAGCAGCTAGAGAGGTGAGTGAAGACTAATTTTACAGTTCTGTTACTGATTGTTAAGAATACTTACATGCCCATAATCTGGGCAAAGGTCTATGTCTCTATAAAATCTACAGTGGATAGAAACTCTACACACCCCTGTTAAAATGTCAGGTTTCTCTGATGTAAAAAAAAAAAAAAATTACAAAGCTAAATCATTGCAGAACTTTTTCCACCTTTATGTGACCTATAAACTGTACAACTCAACTGAACAAACTGAAACCTTTTTTGGGGGGGGGGGGGGGGGGGGACTAAAATATTGTGGTTTCATAAGTGTGCACACCCTCTTATAACTGGGGATGTAGCTGTGTTTAGAATTAAGCAATCACATTCAAACTCATGTTAAAATGGGAGTCAGTAAACACCCGCCATCATTTAAAGTGCCTCTGATTAACCCCAAATAAAGTTCAGCTGTTCTAATAGGTCTTTCCTGACATTTTCTTAGTCGAATCCTACAGCAAAAGTCATGGTCCACAGACAGCTTCCAAAGCAGAGGGATCTCATTGTTAAAAAGGTATCAGTCAGGAGAAAGGTGCAAAAAGAATTTCCAAGGCATCAGATATACCATGGAACATAGTGAAGACAGTTATCATCAAGTGGAGAATATATGGCACAACAGTGACATTACCAAGAACTGCACGTCCCTCCAAAATTCATGAAAAGACGAGAAGAAAACTGGTCAAGGAGGCTGCCAAGAGGCCTACAGCAACATTAGAGGAGCTGCAGGAATATCTGGCAAGTACTGGCTGTGTGGTGACAACAATCTCCCGTATTCTTCATATGTCTGGGCTATGGGGTAGAGTGGCAAGACGGAAGCCTTTTCTTACAAATGAAAACATCCAAGCCAGGCTAAAATTTGCAAAAACACATCTGCAGTCTCCCAAAAGCATGTGGGAAAATGTGTTATGGTCTGATGAAACCAAGGTTGAGAGGCGCATGCGCGGCAGCATCCAAGATGGCCGCTTAGACCAGGAGCTCCACGCCACTCCAGCCTCCTAACCCACGCCGCTGCCGTCTGAGCCCTCGTTCCGGTCCGGCGATACCACCAGCTGACTGGGAACACCCCCCAGCTACCACCTGATGCCCGCAGGCACTGCCCGGAGGAACTTATCCCGGGAATTGGATTCAGAAGTTGCACGGCCCGGCCACTCCAAAATGGTGGCCACAACCTCACGAGGCATAGTCAGTGCTGAAGACTCCATTGCTGACCAGGACCACGCCAATCTCCCTGCCCCTCATCAATTGGCAGCCACAGTGAGTACTCCACAGCAAGTGGCCCCCTCACCTGGATCCACTGAATCCCTGTTAGGGAGAACACTGGGAGGACTTGCCCATACCCCATTACAGGAGCTGCTGAACAGGCCAGACCCATCAGAACAGGAGATCAGGGACACCTCTCTAACCCTCACAGACTTCCCTTCCATGATGGCTGCATTTTCCAAAATGCTGACCAGAGGCCTGTCACATACTGCGGCCCAGATCACAGCCTCCATCCATGCTGATCTGCAGCAAACAGGCATGAGAATAGAGGTGATTGAACAGAAAACTGACCAAGAAGCCCTGAGAATCAAGCAGAACACTGCCAGAATCCAGGATCTCCGGGACCGACTAGAGGCGGCTACTTCCAAAACTGATGACCTCAAAAACAGGTCGAGACGCTACAACTTTAGAATCAGGGGCCTTCCAGAATCGTTCACCCAGACATTCACCCGGCATTTCAGGAATTCATCAAACAACAATTTAACCAAAAATCCAGTGGGAATACTCCTTCCATGACTTCTACTCGAACCTATATAAAGACCTACCTCATACACACCCCAAGACAAGAGAGGCGTTTCTCCAAGACCTCCACTTATCCCACCTAAAGCCACCCACCAGGAACTATTAAACAAACCTTAGTGAAAGTTATAAAATCTTTGAAATTAGCCTCTGCTCCAGGACCAGATGGCTTCTTGGTTTGCTACTATAAAAAAAAAATGCAACTCCTGCCTAGCACCCTACATGGCTCGTTTCTTTAACTCTTTCCGGGGTGGAGCCCCCCTACTAAGCGGCCTGAACACTGCTTTTATATCAGTCATACCCAAACTAGGGAAAGAGATGAGCGAGATCGGTAATTTACGCACCATTTCGCTGATAAATAAACAACCTTAAGATCATGACAAAAATCCTAGCAACAAGACTGTCCAGCTTTATTGCTGGATACATCCACAAAGATCAGGTGGGCTTCATCCTGGGGAGACAGGGACTAGACCAAATCCGTAGGGCAGTTGACCTGATCTCTCCTCCAATGGGACAGGGGGGCACGTAACAGGAAGGCTACCTGTTACATATAGTTACATAGTAGGTGAGGTTGAAAAAATACACAAGTCCATCAAGTCCAACCCATGTGTGATTATATGTCAATATTACATTATATATCTCTGTATGTTGTGGTCATTCAGGTGCTTATCTAATAGTTTCTTGAAACTATCGATGCTCCCCACTGAGACCACCGCCTGTGGAAGGGAATTCCACATCCTTGCCGCTCTTACAGTAAAGAACCCTCTATGTAGTTTAAGGTTAAACCTCTTTTCTTCTAATTTTAATGAGTGGTCACGAGTCTTATTAAAAGGGGTTGTAAAGGTAAAAATTTTTTCACCTTAATGCATTCTATGCATTAAGGTGAAAAAACTTTTGACAATACCGCCGCCCCCAGCCCCCCCGTTTTACTTACCTGACGCCTCGAATCTTCGCTGCTCGTTCTCGTCATCTCCACTGCAGCTCAGCCTGGTCGCTGATTGGCTGCAGTGGATGGATTGAAAGCAGCGCAGCCATTGGCTCGCGCTGCTGTCAATCACATCCGATGACGCGGCGCGCCGGGGGGCGGGGCCGAGTGATACAGCGAGCGGCTATAGCCGCCGGCTGTATCACGGGAGCGCGCCCGCAAGCACTCACCACCATGCGAGGGAACTCGCATGAAGGTGGTGAATGCTTGCGTGGAGGAGCTGAAACAGCCGCCGAGGGACCCCAGAAGACCAGGTTCGGGGCCACTCTGTGCAGAACGAGCTGCACAGTGAAGGTAAGTATAACATGTTTGTTATTTTTAAAAAAAAATAATTTTACCTTTACAACCCCTTTAAACTCCCTTCTGCGAAAAAAGTTTTATCCCTATTGTGGGGTCAACAGTATGGTATTTTTATATTGAAATCATATCAACTCTCAAGCGTCTCTTCTCCAGAGAGAATAAGTTCAGCGTTTGAAACCTTTCCTCGTAACTAAGATCCTCCAGACCCTTTATTAGCTTTGTTGTTATCGTTAGATCTACAGAAGGCCTTCAACTCAGTGTCCTGGCCTTACCCTCTGACATTCTGGAACGTTGGGGGTTTGGAGTCAAATTCCTTAGAATTATACACACCCCTTACTCTAAACCGAATGCCCAAGTGCGTTTAATGGGGCATTACTCAAAGTCCTTTGATATCTACAGAGGAACGAGGCAGGGATGCCCTCTATCGCCCTTGATCTTTACAATAGCATCACTGGCCATAGCCATCAGGACAAATACTGATATAAAAAGGAGTTAAATGCGGCCAAGAAGAACACAAGTGTGCCCTCTTCGCAGACGACATGCTATTATTCCTAACATCACCGCTAATCTCTACCCCCAATGTTTTCCGGCTACTTAAGGATTTTGGGTACATTTCCGGTCTCCAAGTAAACATAACCAGATCAATAGCCCTAAACATATCCGTCCAACCGAAACGAATAGACCAACTCAAACTACACTTTTCCTTCTCCTGGGCAGAGGAGGCGATCCCCTATCTCCGAATCAAACTGACCAAAAGTGTTAGTACCCTATACACAGCCAACTATCCACACATGTTCTGCTCTCTTGAAGCGGAGCTGAAAATGTGGTCGAAGGGTGGCCTATCCTGGCTGGGCAGGTTGAATGCCGTAAAGATGACATTACTACCCTGTCTACTACACCTCTTTCGTTCCCTCCCCCATCCTGATTAAAAAATCCACTTTGACTAAGCTTCAATCCAAGATTGTCAGCTTCGTCTGGGGAGACAGGGGTCACCGATTTGTGAAAGAGATCCTACTCAGACTCAAAACCCAAGGCGGACTGGGACTCCCAAACCTATGGCTTTACTATCAAGCAGCCCAACTGGCCCAATTTTCTATCATATATTCCAAGGACCACAAACCCGACTGGATCTCCCTAGAAAGGCAGACAGTCCACTATACGCTCAACTTTCTACTCTGGAGACCAGCAAAACAGAGACCGGCTATTCTAGCTCCCACACTATTCTCACTCCCTAGCACTATGTGATACAATACATAAACACACACAACTGATATCTCCCCTGAGACCCCTCTCACACCTAATTTTTACACCCCGATTTTCCTGCAGCAATGAATATATACGCATTTCACTGGTAGCTGAACAAGGGGCTTTTCAAGACAGGACACTTTACATCAAATGGCCCTTTATCATTAGGGCACTGCCTGTGCAACCTGGACATGCCCGTTTCCGAAAAGTTCAGACTTTCCCAGATCAGGCACTTCCTCCACACACTTTGGACTGACAGGTCGGACAATCCCAGAGCAACTATGTACGAACAATGGTGTTCCAGCATAGGACCTCAAATTATATACGCATCTCCATTATATACGCTTCCCTGGCAGACAAGGCGGACTCCCCGGTATACGCTCGATCCTGGGAAGCACATTTGGACATCAAGCTGGACCCTGACAAGTGGTTTCAAGCCTTCCGAAGATCGTCTAAAGGTATCTTAAACATCTCGCTGATAGAAGCCAACATTAAAAAGTGTTTATGAGATGGTACTATGTTCCCGTTAGACTAAGATATATCCAGATGCCTCCCCTCTCTGTAGGCACGGTGCTCCATATATGGTGGACTTGCCCCCGTATAAGAAGCTACTGGAATAAATTCCTCCATGTATTACGAAAGGTAATAGAGACCTAAGTTCCTCAGGACCCCACATATATTCTCTTGAACCGCAGGGTGCACAACACCTCTAAATGCACACAACTTGCAAACAAATCTTCTTCATGTGCTTGGGAGCCAAGATTACCTTGGCAAAATCCTGGGAAAAAAAAACGACAGTATCAATCTTGGCTGCCAATCGGAAAATATTCTGGATCATAACCCAGGAACAGACTGTTGCAAAGCTGCTGGACACGGTCCAGCACTTTGAGAGGGTCTGGGAACCATGGGCCACACATCAAGATCCCACTTTACCCAGGTCACCTATATACATAAAGGAATTTCCAGAGGGACCACATACCCTTTACCCCCTCCCCTAGCTCTTTTCTTTCCTCCTAATCTCCCCCGCTTTCTCTCAACTCTTTCTCATGGTACATATCACCAGACTTGTAATCGGCATGTTGAGAGCTTAACACTTAGCTCTTCACAAGGCAATCTACCACCCAAACTGGATTGTCACGAGCAGAGGATAGATAGCTACACTTTTGATTGAGATTGACCTGACCCAAGTAAACAACCTCCCCGCATTCTGGGGACTGTTGTGACCCGGGAGACTGCCGGGGCATGCATCCCCCGGGAGGGGAGTAAGGTAACGGACGGGGTTCGTCATCGGGCTGGGACCACGGGCTCTGTTACTCCACAGTGTGAACCGATAGGGGTGGAGTGATTATCCTGGAGGTCCTGGCGCAATGTGACCCTAACCAATTCTGATACATCAGGACCAGTCTCCACAGTGGATCTGATCAACCAGCTCACTTAAGTACAAAGTGGTTATAAAAAGTCTAGATAAACACATTATACTTAGATAATTGACAGTCCTAAGGACAGGCGAGCCAAAATATATTACCTACACCAAACACGTTACGCACCAAACGTTTATAGGAGCTTCTGGCCCCCCCATGGGACCTCCACGTTTTATGACATGTAATTACTGTTACTATTGTTATATATTTCCAATAGAAAATATTGAAACTGAGATGACAACGCAAAACATTATACCGACAGCACATATACGATTACTGAGTTACGCATAGAGATGTACACACAGCTATATGCCAAGCATTAAATGTTGGATATTTAACCCTTACATGTTTGACACTCTCGTCAGGCTATTTTGGCCTGTAGGAGGGGGAATTATCTGTATTGGTACTTTTATATCTGAACTGAAAATCTCAATAAATATATTGAAACAGAAACCAAGGTTGAACTTTTTGGCCATAATTCTAAAAAGATATGTTTGGTGCAAAAGCAACACTGCACATCACCAAAAGATCGCCATACCCACCGTGAAGCATGGTGGTGGCAGAATCATCCTTTGGGGCTGTTTTTCTTCAGCTGGAACAGGGGACTAACAGTTCCAAATACCAGTCAATATTGGCACAAAACCTTCAGGCTTCTGCTAAAAAGCTGAACGCGAAGAGGAACTTCATCTTTCGGCCTGACAAAGACCTAAAGCATACATCCAAATCAACAAAAAGGAATGGCTGCACCAGAAGAATATTCAAGTTTTGGAATGGCCCAGCCAGAGCACAGACCTTAATCCCATTGAAAATCTGTAGGGTGATCTGAAGAGGGCTGTGCACAGGTGATGCCCTCGTCATCTGACAGATTTGGAGTGTTTTTTGGAAAGAAGAAGAGCGGGCAAATATTGTCAAGTCAAGATGTGCCATGCTGATAGACTCATACCCAAAAAGACTGAGTGCTGGAATAAAAAAATCAAAGAAAGGTGCTTCCATGTTATATTATGCAACCGTATTAATTTTAGTTTTTTTATTTTTACTTCCCTCCACCTAAAAGATTTCAGTTTGTTTTTTCAGTTGTAGTTGTAGTTTATAGGTTACATTAAAAAAAAAGGTGGAAAAAGTTCTGAAATGATTTATCTTTGTCTCATTTTTTTACATCACAGAAACCTGAAGTTTTACCAGGGGTGTGTAGACTTTTTAGATTCACGGAATAACAACGCTCCCATTGATGTCAATGCAAAAAACGCGTCCAATTGACTTCAATGCAGAAACCCCAGCCACATGAATTACATACCGTATATACTGGAGTACAAGCCGAGTTTTTCAGCACATGTTTTTGTGCTGAAAATGCCTCCCTCGGCTTATACTCGAGTCAAGCACTTTTCTGCAGCATAGAATGACATTTTCCGAACCGACTTTGGGGCCCCGTATCTCAGGGCCACTTGGTTCTAGGAACCCCAAATTTGGTGTGTAAACCCAGTGGAACTAGCACTACAATATATCATTATATATGGGGTTCCTAGTACCAAGTGGCCCTGAGATACATCACTACAACATAGAGATACAGGGCCCCAAATCAGTTCGGAAAAGGTCATTCTCTGCTGCAGAAAGGTGCTTGACATTTTCAGAACCCAATTTGGTACCCCGTATCTCGGGGCCACTTGGTAATAGGAACTTCAGCTTTGGATATGTTGTCGTGTTAGTTCCACTGGGTTTGCACTCCAAAGCTGAAGTTCCTAGCACCAAGTGGCCCCGAGATACGGGGCCCCAAATTCGGTTCGGAAAAATGTCATTCTCTGCTGCAGAAAAGTGCTTGACATTTTTCAAACTGATTTTGGGGCCCCGTATCTCGAGGCCACCTGGTAATAGCAATCCCCAGATTTGGAGTGCAAACCCAGTGGAACTAACACTACAACATATCCAAAGCTGAAGTTCCTATTACCAAGTGGCCCCGAGATACGGGGCCCCAAATTGGGTTCTGAAAATGTCAAGCACCTTTCTGCAGCAGAGAATGACCTTTTCCGAACTGATTTGGGGCCCTGTATCTCTATGTTGTAGTGCTAGTTCCACTGGGTTTGCACACCAAATTTGGGGTTCCTAGCACCAAGTGGCCCTGAGATACAGGGCCCCAAAGTCAGTTTGGAAAAGGTCATTCTCTGATGCAGAAAAGTGCTTGACATTTTCCAAACTGATTTTGGGGCTTCGTATCTCGGGGCCATCTGGTAATAGCAACCCCAGATTTGGATATGTTGTAGTGCTAGTTCCACTGGGTTTGCACACCAAATCTGGGGTTCCTAGCACCAAGTGGCCCTGAGATACAGGGCCCCAAAGTCAGTTTGAAAAAGGTCATTCTCTGATGCAGAAAAGTGCTTGACATTTTCCCAACCCAATTTGGGGCCCCCGTATTTTAGGGCCACTTGGTAATAGGAACTTCAGCTTTGGATATGTTGTAGTGCTAGTTCCACTGGGTTTGCCCTCCAAAGCTGGGGTTCCTAGCACCAAGTGGCCCCGAGATACGGGGCCCCAAAATTCGTTCGGAAAAATGTCATTCTCTGCTGCAGAAAAGTGCTTGACATTTTCCAAACTGACTTTGGGGCCCCGTATCTCGGGGCCACCTGGTAATAGGAACCACAGATTTAGATATGTTGTAGTGCTAGTTCCACTGGGTTTGCACAAAAAATTTGGGGTTCCTAGCAGCAAGTGGCCCCGAGATACAGGGACCCAAATTCGGTCAACTGTGTTCATCTGCAGCAATGTCATTTCGGGACCCTTTGGGTCCAGAGACCCCAAATTTTGGCTGCAGCTAGGGGGAACCCTTAACTACCGAGTTTGAAGTTCGGGGGACCTATGGCTGCAAATGGGCACAGTGAGGCTGCAAATGGGCATTGTTGACCTTCTTTTCCACTTACAGTAGCTGTTTTTTATTTCTCACCCTCGTCTTATACTCGAGTCAATAAGTTTTCCCAGTTTTTTGTGGTAAAATTAGGTGCCTCGGTTTATATTCGGGTCGACTTATACTCGAGTATATATGGTAATTACATTTTTTTTTTTTTTTTTTTTTTTAACTCTGTTTCAGTTTTTGGCCAATTGCATCCTGAATTTTCAGTTTCAGAATTTTCATCACTAATTTATACCATCCAGACCTCCATACAACGCCCCCCCCCCATCTCAGGAACCATTTACACACGGAGATCAGAACGCAGCACAAAATGATGGAATCCTAATTACATAAAACGAATGTCCTTATGACAAACTCATTCGGCTTTTGGATTAGGAATGTCACTTAACTACAGCCAGCCATAAAGGTGACATTTAATCCCAGAGGTCATCCATTCATAGCGGTGCGGGGGAGGGTACAGAGTATGGCAGCACGGCATTCATCACCATTTATTAATTGGAGGATAATGAGGCGATCCAAATGTCTACCATGCCCAGGTCTCTTCATTATGGACGGTGAGTAATCCAAGATCTCAGTGATAATTACTTCTTGAATCACGCCGACTTGAACGAGTGTATAGCCGGCTCTGCCTGGGAGGTCACACCTTTATATCGGTTATTAGGCGCTCTTCATATGGACAATTACATGTATACAGTTGTGCTCATAAGTTTACATACCCTGACAGAAATTATGATTTCTTGGCCTTTTTTTTAGAGAATATGAATAACACAAAAACTTTTCTTTCACTCATGGTTAGTGTTTGGCTGAAGCCATTTATTATCAATCAACTGTGTTTACCCTTTTTAAATCATAATAACAGAAACTACCCAAATGACCCTGATCAAAAGTTTACATACCCTGGTGATTTTGGCCTGATAACATGCACACAAGTTGACACAAAGGGGTTTGAATGGCCATTAAAAAAGGTAACCATCCTCACCTGTGATCTGTTTGCTTGTAATTAGTGTGTGTGTATAAAAGGTCAATGAGTTTCTGGACTCCTGACAGACCCTTGCATCTTTCATCCAGTGCTGCACTGACGTTTCTGGATTCTGAGTCATGGGGAAAGCAAATGAATTGTCGAAGGATCTGCGGGAAAAGGTAGTTGAACTGTATAAAAAACTGGAAAGGGATATAAAAAGATATCCAATTAATTGAGAATGCCAATCAGCAGTGTTCAAACTCTAATCAAGAAGTGGAAAATGAGGGGTTCTGTTGAAACCAAACCATGGTCTGGTAGACCAACTAAAATTTCAGCCACAACTGCCGGGAAAAATTGTTCGGTATGCAAAGAAAAACCCACAAATAACTTCAGGTGAAATACAGGACTCTCTGAAAACATGTGGTGTGGCTGTTTCAAGAGGCACAATAAGGAGGCACTTGAAGAAAGATGGGCTGCATGGTCGAGTCGCCAGAAGAAAGTCATTACTACGCAAATGCCACAAAGTATCCCGCTTACAATACGCCAAACAGCACAGAGACAAGCCTCAAACCTTCTGGAACAAAGTCATTTGGAGTGATGAAACCAAAACTGAGCTTTTTAGCCACAACCATAAAACACTACATTTGGAGGGGAGTCAACAAGGTCTATGATGAAAGGTCCACCATTCCTACTGTGAAACATGGAGGTGGATCGCTGATGTTTTGGGGATTGTGTGAGCTACAAATGGCGCAGGAAATTTGGTCACAATTGATGGCAAGATGAATGCAGTATGTTATCAAAAAATACTGGAGGAACATTTGCACTCATTAGCCAGGAAGCTGCGCATGGGACGTACTTGGACATTCCAACATGACAATGATCCAAAACACAAGGCCAAGTCCACCTGTCATTGGCTACAGCAGAATAAAGTGAAGGTTCTGGAGTGCCCATCTCTGTCCCCAGTCCTCAATATCATTGAGCCACTCTGGGGAGATCTTAAAACGCGCAATTCATGCAAGACAGCCCAAGAATTTCCAGGAACTGGAGGCTTTTTGCCAAGAGGAATGGGCAGCTTTACCATCTGAGAAGATAAAGAGCCTCATCCACAAATACCACAAAAGACTTCAAACTGTCATTGAGGTTAAAGAGGGCAATACACGGTATTAAGAGCTGGGGTATGTAAACTTTTAATCAGGGTCATTTGGGTAGTTCCTGTTGCCATTCTGATTTAAAAAGAGTAAAACACAGTTTGATAATAAATGGCTTCAGCCAAACACTAACCATGAGTGAGAGAAAAGTTTTTGTGTTATCATTCATATTCTCTGAAAAATGGCCAAAAAATCATAAATTCTGCCAGGGTATGTAAACTTATGAGCAACAACTGTACACGGATTCCAGCAGCTGGGATGAAAGGTGTATACGAACATCAGCAGACCCTCAACCAGCAAGTAATGACAAGGTGGGAGGGGTGACCTCATCCAATCAGGTTTTTCTTTGAGAAGTAACATTTACATTTTAAATTTGGGGGGGGGGGGCTCCAGATTTTCCATGGACTGGTAGTAAGCCTGAGGTCTAGGGAAGTCCTTTCCAGGACAGGACTGGTAATAAGTCTGATGTCTAATGAAGTCCTATCCATGACAGGGCTGGTAGCAAGCCTGAAGTCTAGGGAAGTCCTATCCATGACAGGATTGTTAGTAAGCCTGGAGGTCTAGGGAAGTCCTATCCATGATGGGACTGATGTATAGGACTTCCATAGACCTTATGCTTTCTATCACTCCTGTCATGAATAGGACTTCCCTAGACCTCCAGGCTTACTAATAATCCTGTCATGGATAGGATTTCCCTAGACTTCAGGCTTACTACCAACCCTGTCATGGATAGGACTTCTCCAGATCTCAGGCTTTTTATCAGTCCCGTCATGGATAGGACTTCCCTAGACCCTAGGCTTTCTATGACGGGACTGATAGGAAGCCTGAGGTCTAGGGAAGTCCTATCCATGACGGGACTGGTAGTAAGCCTGAGGTTTAGAGAAGAAGTCTTCTCCATGAATGGACTGGTAGTAAGTGTGGAGGTTTGAAGAAGTCTTCTCCATGACGGGACTGGTAGTAAGGGTGGAGGTTTGAAGAAGAAGTCTTCTCCATGACGGGACTGGTAGTAAGTGTGGAGGTTTGAAGAAGAAGTCTTCTCCATGACGGGACTGGTAGTAAGTGTGGAGGTCTGAAGAAGAAGTCTTCTCCATGACGGGACTGGTAGTAAGTGTGGAGGTTTGAAGAAGAAGTCTTCTCCATGACGGGACTGGTAGTAAGTGTGGAGGTTTGAAGACGAAGTCTTCTCCATGACGGGACTGGTAGTAAGTGTGGAGGTTTGAAGAAGAAGTCTTCTCCATGACGGGACTGGTAGTAAGTGTGGAGGTTTAAAGAAGAAGTCTTCTCTATGACGGGACTGGTAGTAAGTGTGGAGGTTTAAAGAAGAGGTCTTCTCCGTGACGGGACTGGTAGTAAGTGTGGAGGTTTGAAGAAGTCTTCTCCATGACGGGACTGGTAGTAAGTGTGGAGGTTTGGAAAAGAAGTCTTCTCCATGACGGGACTGGTAGTAAGTGTGGAGGTTTGAAGAAGAAGTCTTCTCCGTGACGGGACTGGTAGTAAGTGTGGAGGTTTGAAGAAGTCTTCTCCATGACGGGACTGGTAGTAAGTGTGGAGGTTTAAAGAAGAAGTCTTCTCCGTGACAGGACTGGTACTAAGTGTGAGGTTTGAAGAAGTCTTCTCCATGATGGGACTGGTAGTAAGTGTGGAGGTTTGAAGAAGAAGTCTTCTCCATGACGGGACTGGTACTAAGTGTGAGGTTTGAAGAAGTCTTCTCCATGATGGGACTGGTACTAAGTGTGAGGTTTGAAGAAGTCTTCTCCGTGACGGGACTGCTAGTAAGTGTGGAGGTTTGAAGAAGTCTTCTCCGTGACGGGACTGGTAGTTAGGTTGAGATCTGGTGAAGTTCTATCGATGGCGGGAGGGGAAGACATCGGGAAACCGTTCGCCACGTGTCCCCAGAAATGTTGATCCCCATCTGCTTCTACATTGGGGGGGTTCTAGTGAAGATCTCACAGGTTCCTGGTACAAACAGTCCTGTACACCAATCCCCTCCCCCCACCCCGTATCCGGAGGACCAACATGAGACCCCCTCCTCTGTATATACCCATACCTGAAATAGTGGCAGCGGGCGGCCAGGATGACGCGATGGGCGGGGAACCTCCTCTTCTCCACCACGAAGGTGACGTCGCTGTACTCCTCGCCGTTGATCAGCGCTCCCACGTTCTCGGACAGGATGTGGACGTGGTCGATCTCCCCGATGGCGGTGTACGGGCGCAGGGGGTGGCTGTTACTCATCCTGGCGGCTCTGGAGGGACGAAGAGAGAGAGGAGGGTCAGTACCGGTACCCAAAAATCATCACCCCTCCCCCAACAGTCACACTGTTATTATAGTGCCAACATATACCATAGCGCTGCACAGAGAGCACTGAGCCAGCACCACTGGAGCTCACACTCTAATGTCTGCATTGCACCCACACATTATTTGTATAATAATACATAAATATAGCGCTGACATATACCATAGGGCTGTACAGAGTACACTGAGCCAGGATCTGCAGTGAAGGGGGGGGAAGGGAGGACCCGGGTCAGGGGTCACAGGGGTCGGGCAGGACCCGTCCCTAGGACACATCGGACGGACACACACTGACAGACCGACACAGACCACATCGGAGCCCCACTCACCAGCAGCAGCAGAAACTGACAGCTCCTTCCTGCGCCTCACCGCGCCCCGCCCACCCAGCGCTGCGCTTTACGTCTGCACGCCCTGTGCGTCTAATCACCAACACGGCCATGTTTAGTCCGGGCACCTTCCTCTTTACAGGAGTACAGGAGGAAACCATCCACTAGAGGCCGAACAAGCTTGTGTCTCCGCCCCCAAAATAATGGCTGCCAAGTCCTGTCACTCAGGAATCTCCGCTGGCTGCTGTGATTGGTGGACTGGTCTCCATTACAGTCCACTGAGCGATCAGGAGAAAGAACAAATCACACACAGACATGGAGATCTTTTCTTCAATTCTGCATTTTGTTTTTTGGGTTTTTTTTTTACAAACGTTTAGATCTGCCAACCTGTGACCTTGTTCCTTTACATTGAATATATATATATAATATTTTTATACATTTTTATTATTATATAAATTATTTTTCTTCTTATTGTTATTGATAAATTATTATTATTATTGATTTATTATTGTTATTTGTATTATTAATAATGATAATAAAATAATAATTTATCTTAAATAATAATCATTACATTATTATTGGTAATAATGTATTTTTATTATTTTTATTATCATTAATATTGTTAATTGTATTAATTTTATTATACAGGATTATACAGAGCCAACAGTTTGCACAGTGCTTGATCTACTAGATCTGCCAACCTGTGACCTTGTTCTTGTTCTTTATATAAAAAATATATATTATTATTGTTATTATTATTATTATTATTATTATTGTTAATAATATTTTAACAATAATAATAATAAATCCCTAATAATGATAAAGACATTATTATTGTTAATAAGTTATTATTATTTTTATTATTATTATTGTTCATTTTGTCATTTTGTTGTTTATTATACAGGATTATATAGCGCCAACAGTTTGCACAGCACATGATCTCCTAGATCTGCCAACCTGTGACCTTGTTCCTGTTCTTTATATTTAAAAAAATATATATTTTTACTATTATTGCTAAATTATAATTGATAAATAATAACAATAATAATTATAATAATAATATTCGTAATAATAATAATAATTATTATTATTAATTTTGTATTAAATAATAATAATAATAAATATAGTATTATTGCTAATAATGTATTATTATTAATTTTGTTATTATTATTGTTAATGTTATTGTTTATTATACAGGGTTATATAGCGCCAACAGTTTGCGCTTTATCTGACAACCTTTGACTTTGTTCCTGTTCTTTACATTTAAAAAAATTATAATTATTATTATTGATACATTATTATTATTAATAAAAATGTATCAATAATAATAAAAAATGTATCAATGATAATAATAATAATTTTTCACTAATAATACGTTATTATTGATAATAATTTACTAATATTATTTTTATTATTATATTTATTGTTAATTTTATTGTTTATTATACAGGAATATATAGTGCCAACAGTTTGCACAGCACTTGATCTGCCAACCTGTGACTTTGTTCCTGTTCTTTACATTAAAAAAAGATTATAATTATTATTGATAAATTGATATTAATAATAAAAATGTATCAATAATAATAACAATAATGATAATAATAATAATAATAATAATTATAATATTTTTCACTAATAATATGTTATTATTGCTAATAATTTACTAATATTATTCTTATTATTATTATTGTTATTTTGGTGTTTATTATACAGGGTTATATAGCGCCAACAATTTGCATAGTGCTTGATCACATGACCACTGATTACTGAGGTCTCGGGCTGCTCGGTCACTGTGCATTCTAGCACACTATGACATAATACTGCGGTGGGGGGGGGGGGGGGGGGGCATATTAAAAAAAAATTATAATAAAAAAAAAAAAAAAGTCAGTAGACTTTACTAGCCCTTTAATGCTGATTGAGAGAGTTTAGTTCCACTCGGTGTTAGTTTTGACATAAAATTTCGATTTAGTTTTAGTTATAGTCTTTTGGCTAAAATGCCATTTTAGTTTTAGTTGTATTTTAGTCATCTGAATTGTTTCAGTTTTAGTCGTATTTTAGTCAACTAAAACCTCCAGTACATTTTTAGTTGACTAAAATCGAATGGGTTTAGTTCAATTGTAACAAATCATTTATCCCACTTCCGGACCGCCCACCGCAGATTTACGTCGGGGACTTTGATGCTAAATACCTTTGTTATGGTAGCAGATAGCCGCCATAACCCCGGTGTTTTCTTCAATGGCGGGCGGTCCGCTTTAAGATAAAAGTGGTCTCCGAGGCGGATTAGCTGCAAGATCACTTTTATCAACGGCGGGAGAGGTGCCACCCCCCCCCTCCCGCCGCGTCTCGGTCGTCTCTGCTGCTTAACCAGAGCCGTTGGTGTTGGCGGAGACGATCCGATCCTCTCCCCTGATGGGCAGGAAGTCAAGTGAGGGAATAATGGCCCCGACTCGACTCAAACATCACTTCCGTCCAACAGCCTTAAAGGGACAATTTTTTTTTTTATTGCATTTAAATTTGAGATGTGAGATCTTTTTGACCCCCAGATCTCACATTAAAGAGGTCCTGTCATGCTTTTCTTCTATTACAAGAGATGTTTACATTCCTTGTATTAGGAATAAAAGTGATCCAAATTTTTTTTTTTAAAGGACCGTGTAAAAATAAAAAATTAAAAGTAAAATAAATAAAAAAATGTATTCCTATCTGGCAAACCCCCCTCCCCCCCCCCCTCAGCCCAGGGCCCTCACTGCACCCCCCTGTCCAGGGCCTCCACTGCACTCTCCCCCTCAGCCCATGGCCCCAACTGCACCCCCCCCCTTAGCCCAGGGCCCTCACTGCACCCCCCTGTCCAGGGCTTCCTCTGCACCCCCCCAGCCAAGGGCCTTCTCTGCCCCCCTCAGTCCAGGGCCTTCTCTGCACCCCCCTCAGCCCAGGGCCCCCACTTCAGCCCCCTGTCCAGGGCCCCCCCTGCCCCCCCCAGCTCAGGGCCTCCTCTCCCCCCCCTCATTCCAGGGCCTTCTCTTAGAGTTACCACCTGTCCGGGATTCACCCGAACAGTCCGGGTTTTGAATCATGTGTCCGAGTTTCAGTCCACCTGAAACCCGGACACATTATTCAGACAGGAATGTAGCTCAGAACAGGGGCTGGTCAGGAGGGGGAGGGGGCACTATGTGCGCCACATTACTATTCTCTTTGGAGTGCCCAAAGGCATCCCAGGTCTGTTACAATCCTATAATGTATACTAAAAAAAAAAAAAAAAATTACTTTATTAAAGTGTTCGGGTTTGGCTTGAAGAAAAAGTGGCAACCCTACCCTCTGTGCACCCCCCCTCCTCAGCACAGGGCCCCCACTGCCCCCCCCCTCAGTCCAGGACATTCTCTGCACCCCCCCCTCAGCCCAGGGCCCCCACTGCCCCCCCTCAGTCCAGGACATTCTCTGCACCCCCCCTCAGCCCAGGGCCCCCACTGCCCCCCCTCAGTCCAGGACATTCTCTGCACCCCCCCCTCAGCCCAGGGCCCCCACTGCCCCCCCTCAGTCCAGGACATTCTCTGCACCCCCCCTCAGCCCAGGGCCCCCACTGCCCCCCCTCAGTCCAGGACATTCTCTGCACCCCCCCTCAGCCCAGGGCCCCCACTGCCCCCCCCCCTCAGTCCAGGACATTCTCTGCACCCCCCCCTCCCCAGTCCCCCTAATCCTTCGCCATACCAACCCCAACTTCCTAGTCCAGGGCCTTCCGCACACAAACTCCTCTCCTTGTCCTGATAAATCGCTTCCATTTCCAGGAAGTCTCTCCCATGCTGAATTGTTGCTCTGGAATGCCTTTCTATAGTGCTGGCGGGTGGGAGGAGCCGAGTGATACATCACTAGTGCGCGCCTGTGCGCTCTCCCTCCTATGTGGTACTCCGGTATTTGGCAAACCATGCAGCGGGTGCTGCCAGTCCATTACACCTAATCGGGAGGAAGAGACACCCTTAGAGCAGCACTTCCCAGTGCGGGTGGGGGCAGAACCCCCCGGCGGCCCCCCCCCCCTAGATGCGCCCCCCCCCAAGTTTCGGCCCTGAATCTAATAATCTATTATTTACGGTATTAAGGTTTGAACACGCACTACAGACACAGATTTAGCCGTTGTGATAAAGAACGTCTTTATCAATAGCACCGAGTTCCATAAACAAATAAAATTATTGCTTTTTGACAAACAGAAATACAACCTGAAAATATATATATATATATATATAAAAAAAAACTAAAAAAAACTGTAAACTCTGTTGGCTGTAATGCCATTGCATATATTACCAACATTAAATATCAAGAAAAAAAATAAGAAAAGCCCTGTCATCGGGAGCAGTGATTGCTGTCATGTGAGTTGTAGGCCATTCCCCCTACAGTTAGAATCACTCCCTAGGACACACTTAACCCCTTGATTGCCCCCTTGATTGCCCCCTAGTGTTTAACCCCTCCCCTGGCAGTGTCATTTACACAGTAATCAGTGCATCTTTATAGCACTGATCGTTGTATAAATGACAATGGTCCCAAAATAGTGTCAAAAGTGTCCGATCTTTCCGTCATAATATCGCAGTCAAGGATAAAAATCGCTGATCGCCGCCATTACTAGTAAAAAAAAAAAATAATAATAATAAAAATGCCATAAAACTATCCTCTATTTTGTAGACACTATAACTTTGCGAAAACCAATCAATATACTCTTATTGTGGTTTTTTTTTTTACCAAAAAAAAGTAGAAGAATACATATCGGCCTAAACTGAGGAAAAAAATAGTTTTTTTTAATATATTTTTTTGGGGGATATTTATTATAGCAAAAAGTAAAAAATATTGTGTTTTTTTTTCAAAATTGTCGCTGTTCTTTTGTTTATGGCGCAAAAAATAAAAACCGCAGAGGTGACCAAATACCACCAAAAGAAATCTCTATTTGTGGGGAAAAAAGGACATCAATTTTGTTTTGGTACAACATTGCAAGGGTCGCGCAATTGTCAGTTAGAGCGACGCAGTGCCGAATCGCAGAAAAGTGCTCTGGTCAGAAAGGTGATTAAATATCAAGAAAAAAAAAAAAGAAGAAAAGTCTTTTTCTTTTTTTTTTTTTTTCTTTTAGCTACTTTGTAGATGCCCCCAACATATTAGTATGTGGTAGTGCGGTGTTCATTTTCATGTCAAATTTCAATTTAGTTTCAATCATAGTCTTTTGACTAAAATGCCATTTTAGTTTTAGTCGTATTTTATTTGACAAAATAATTTTAGTCAATTAAATTAAAGGAGTTGTAAACGCTTGTGTGCATCCTGTGCATTAAGGTGAAAAAACACCTAGCAGTGACCGGCCCCCCAGCCCCCCCATTTTTACTTACCTGAGCCCTGGAATTTCCCACGGCGAGGACGCGCCCTTCCTCTGCCCAGGTTTCTCGGCTCTTGATTGGATAGATTGATAGCAGCGCAAAGCCATTGGCTCCCGCTGCTGTCAATCAAATCCAATGATGCGGGCGTCGGGGGGGGGGGGCGGGGCCGAGTCATACATTCGGCGGCTATGGACGCAAATGCTGGACTCGGGAGAGCGCCCGCAAGGTAACCCCCCGGGAGAGCGCTTCTCCTAGGGAGTTATCTGATGCAGGGAGGAGCCGTGAGAGCCGCCGGGGGACCCCAGAAGTTGGTGTTCGGGGGCCACTCTGTGCAAAACGAGCTGCACAGTGGAGGTAAGTATGACATGTTTGTTATTTAAAAAAAAATAAAATAATTGAAGCTTTACAATCACTTTAACACTGGTTCAGCTTTAAACAAGCTGTAGTGGCTCTATATCACCACTAGATGTCAGCAGACATCAAGACAATACACATTTCAATGCAATAACAGAAAAATACATGTAAGTGGGACAGAACAGTCACGATAAAAGTCTGTTTATGTCGCCCCCATTCATATTTAAATCCCATAGGATGGAGTTGCTGTCAATCAACACCTTGTGGGAGGAGCAGCAGAGTGGTTTAGTATACAGATTTAATTTTTTATATTTTTTTGGTGGGGGGTGCAGCCCGTGAGGGATCCCCCGGTGATGCCACCGGATATGGTCATGTAAACATTTTTGTCAATTGGGGTCACCTGGGAGAACCCGCCCCTCTGTTTACATTTTTGCAGTGTAGATCGGGAGATATCATTCGCTGCAGGTGAGTCACGGGAGGGAACCATAGACGTGTGCGGTTTGTTTCAGCCCTGGATCGAGATTCGGACCAATGTTTTGTTATTCGCAAAGTCGGATGTATCCAAATTTCCCGAATTACAATAGTAATAGTAACGAACTTAAACGAAATCCGAAATACCGAAATGAAAATTTCGGACGAAATTCAAATTCGAATCAAATTAAAATTTCAGAAGAGAATAAAATAGAATAGAAAATAAAGGAATAGAATAGAAAAGAATAGAATATAATAGAAAATAATAGAATGGAAAATAAAAGAATATAATACAATAAAGTAAAACAGAACAGAATACAAAATAAAAGAATAGAAGAAAAAATAGAAAATAAAGGTATATAATAGAGAGTAATAAAATGGAAGATAAAAGAATCGAATTCAAATAGTTTTCTAATCAAATTGGAATTTCAGAAGAGAATAAAAAATGAGTAGAAAATAAAGGAATAGAATATAAAAGAATAGAATAGGATAGAAAATAATAGAATGGAAAATAAAAGAATATAATACAATAAAGTAAAACAGAACAGAATACAAAATAAAAGAATAGAAGAAAAAATAGAAAATAAAGGTATAGAATAGAGAGTAATAAAATAAAAGAATCTAATTCAAATAGTTTTCTAATCAAATTCGAATTTCTGAGGAGAATAAAAAAGAATAGAAAATAAAGGAATAGAATAGAAAATAATAGAATGGAAAATAAAAGAATATAATATAATAGACTAAAACAGAACAGAATACAAAATAAAAGAATAGGAAAAAATATAGAAAATAAAGGTATAGAATAGAAAATAAAAGAATAGAATAGAAAATAAAAGAACAGAGTAAAACAGAACAAAATAGAATAGAAAATTAAAGAACAGAATAAAATAGAATTGAAAATAAAAGAATAGAATAGGATAAAAAAGAATAGAATAAAATAGAAAGAATATAACCATCTCCTGAAATTCAAATTTCAAATAGAATGAATTTGTATAAAATAGAACAGGAAAGAATAGAATAGAAAATAAAAGAACAGAATACAATAGAAATTAAAATAAAAGAATAGAATAGGATAAAACAAAATAGAATAGAATAAAATATAAAGAATATAACCATCTTCTGAAAAACAAATGTCAAATAGAATAAATTTGAATTCAAACAGAACAGAAAAAAATAGAATAGAAAAAAAAACAAAAGAATAGATTAGAATAAAACAGAAAGGATATAAACTTTTTCCGAAATTCGAATTTCAAACAGAATAAATTTGAAATCGAATAGAATAGAAAAGAATAGATTGGAATAGAAAAGAGAGGAAAGGAACATAAAAAATAGAATAGAATAGAAAGAATATAACTTCCGGAATTCGAATTTCGATTAGAAGAAATTTGAATAGAATAGAAAAGAAAAGAATAAAATAGACTAAAAAAACAATAGATTAAAATAGAATAGAAGGAATACAACCATATTCCAAAATTCAAATTTAGAATAGAATAAAATTGATTTCGAATGTAATTCGAACCGATTCAAATTTTCTGAATTTGGTTGACTTGAGTTCAATTCCACCGCATTCGGAAAAAATTCGAATTGATTTAAACTCGAATAAACGAAACAAACTCTGAAAACAAATTTAACGAAACAAATTTATGTAAATAACAAATAGAAACAAAACAATACAATTTTTTTTCTTCTGCACATGTCTAGCGGACCATGTGGGGGGGGGGGGGGGGAGGGAGGGAGGTCAGTGGACTTTTTTTTCTTTCAACAGGTAGGTGGGAATTGTTCATCATGATTGACACGGATCCGCTTTACTGGATGATACGATCGATTAATTTACAACAAAGATCTTTTTTTTTTTTAATCACTTGCGGACCACCTGCAATGTACTGCGGACGGGCGGCCAGTACAGACAAAGCAACGTATGGGTACGACGCTGCCTGTGACCGGGTTTAGGGCGTGCCCATGCACACACCCCCCACACTCCCCCCATGACACCTTCTGTAATTGTACACATGTACACAGCGGGAGTGTGTCAGCAGATCCTGGCCAATGATCCACAGCCGGGACCTGCTGTGTCCAATCACTGCCCAGAGCCCTGTGTTGACAGAGGGAACAATCTCTCTGTTTCTTTTCCCTGCAAAGGGAGAAGAAACAAAGAGATCATTTGTTAAAAATTCAGCACACGTTACACATTGTTATGTACATATTTAACCCCTTGATTACCCGAGATGTTAACCCCTTCCCAGCCAGTGTCATTAGTACAGTGACAGTGCATAGTATTATCACTGATCACTCTATTAGGATGTCAGTGGCAGTTAGTCAGTCCCCCCCCCCCCTCAGTGTCAGTTAGTGTCAGATTTCCCGCAGCAGCAGTCCCGCTATAAGTCGCTGATTGCCGCCATTACTAGTATACCAAAAAAAATAAAAAAGTATGCCAGTATGTTTAACGACTTTTCACTTTTTTTGTGTGAATGAGTGGGGGTTCTATGTGACCTCACCACCCCTTTGGTTACATTCCGCTTTCAGTCGAGATCTCTCAGGCCAGTCAGGCATGATGAGTCCTGGTTGTTAAGATGCCGACTTCCTAACAAGAAGTCAGAGTGTCACCTATTAATAAATGTATCACTTTCCGCGGCCACCGGAGATTCCACACCGCCAATCATCAACTTATTTTGGAAGTTTGCCAAACCTCTAAACAAGCAACATTCGGTCAGTTCATCCCTACTGCTCAAATATTGCAATCGGCACGGGCAAGTTGGCAAGATAACGTACTCTGAGGATCAGTTTACCACGTTTTTGATTGGCCAGGACAACCTATTGTTGGTCGAACTTACTGTATCAATTTTGTCAGTGCTCATCCTGCAGCACAAACATCATGTATTCCTACATCAAAGCATGCAGCCTTCTTCGTGTCGGTGGTTATGCTATTCTTTTGATGGACACAGCTGGAGCTACCATGTTCCTTGAGTTCCAAAAGTTGGTAGACACCTTACCATCAGACCTCTTGGACATCCCATTCCGAAACCATGGCCATTAGGATGGAGTTGGCTCCCCTTTCTGTCTACAACATCGTCCACTCATCTGGAAAGACTTTCCACAAGATTTAGAGGGTGTCTGTGGGAATTCGTACCATTTGTGAGGTCAGTTATGATGTTGGATGAGAAGACCTGGCTAACCAGCAGTGTTCCAATTGATCTTAAAGCTGCTCAGTAGGGCTGAGGTCTGGTCTCTGTACAGGACACTCGAGTTCCTCCACACCTAACTGGCCACACCATGTCTTTATGGAGCTGGCTTTGTACATAGGGCCCAGTCATGGTGGAACAGAAAAGGGTCTTCACCAAACTGTTACCACAAGGTTGGAAGAGCGCCATTGTCTACAATGTCTTTGTATGATGAAGCATTCACAGGACCCTTCACTGGAGACACCTGACCTCCATAATTTGGAGGGGGATTCAAATACTTTTGCCCATATGGTGTACTTCACACAGATTCTTCAGGAGAGACAGGTCCAGTCCTAATACGGGTGACCCCCCACCGTGTCGGTGGTTATGCTATTCTTTTGATGGACACAGCTGGAGCTACCATGTTCCTTGAGTTCCAAAAGTTGGTAGACACCTTACCATCACACCTCTTGGACATCCCATTCCAAAACCATGGCCATTAGGATGAAGTTGGCTCCCCTTTCTGTCTACAACATCATCCACTCATCTGGAAAGACTTTCCACAAGATTTAGAGGGTCTCTGTGGGAATTCGTACCATTTGTGAGGTCAGTCATGATGTTGGATGAGAAGACCTGGCTAACCAGCAGTATTCCAATTGATCTCAAAGCTGCTCAGTAGGGCTGAGGTCTGGGCTCTGTACAGGACACTCAAGTTGCTCCACACCAAACTGGTCACACCATGTCTTTATGGAGCTGGCTTTGTACATAGTGCACAGTCATGGTGGAACAGAAAAGGGTCTTCACCAAACTGTTACCACAAGGTTGGAAGAGCGCCATTGTCTACAATGTCTTTGTATGATGAAGCTTTCACAGAACCCCTCACTGGAGACACCTGACCTCCATAATTTGGAGGGGGATTCAAATACTTTTGTCCATATGGTGTACTTCATACAGATTCTTCAGGAGTGACAGGTCAAGACCTAATATGGGTGACCCCCGAGAGAAAACTAGGGATCCGTAAGTAGGGAGGCGACAAAAGTCAAAATAGTTTCAATTTCCAATACATTGTGTGTGATTGCTATTTAGTCTGAGCATGTCTAAGCAGTGTGTTGTGCACAGCACACAACGTATATATTTAACCCCTTGAAGTCTTTAGGTGTACCTCATAAACCCTGGGCAATGTCCACCATACCCGGTAAAATCAGCAGTCAAGAAAAAAGTCATTTTTTCGGACATTAGGAAAATAAAAGTATGTTGCAGATGATAATTCTGCCGGTCAAAGACAGCCTAGTAGCAGATAAAAAAATATTTTGCTGATTTAAGCAACTTAAAAAAAGAAATCATTTTTTTTTGCTGGAATGAAGGGTGATAGGTTTAGCTATCCTACCATAGAACATTATTTCCCTATTAGCTGACCTTGTCAGATGCATTACCAAATATACCCACTAGAAGGCAGTATAGCACCACTAGAGGAAGACTTTTGCTTGCCTAACTTGAGTTTTAGCCCATTTTTTTTTTTATTACTTTTCATCTAATATTTTATTGTAATTATTTGTATTCATTTTCTTACATTGCTCCATCACATTCCACAACACAGTACAAAATAACTGATATAAAAACTGACATTCCAAAGATTAGGACATAGAAGTTGTTTAGCAACACATAACAATAACATGAAACAATAGCCGAGGCGTCTCCCATAACGATTCAAGGGATTTATTGTTTGTGTGTGGAAAGTATATCTATATATATCCTGGAGATGGCAACCCCACAGTTTTCTGTTACTAAAAATGGTCAATTTCCTTAAAGGGAATGTGTAATCCTTTTATACATATTTTCTTGCCCTATTTATAGTTGTCAGGACATCAGTGAGAGCTAGGATGCTGGGAAAAAGACAATTACAGCTGTGCTGTCTCATTAGCTGACCTATACTGCTCTGGGAATCCTTTGCCTTTTTGTAAAACAAAGATAATTGAGGTCACCGGTCTCTAGTGAATGGATAGGCTGCATTCTAAGTGATGTCACCGGTCTCTAGTGAATGGATAGGCTGCATTTTAAGTGATGTCACCTGTCTCTAGTGAATGGATAGGCTGAATTCTCAGTGATGTCACTGGTCTGTAGTAAATGGATAGGCTGCATTCTCAGTGATGTCACCGGTCTCTAGTGAATGGATAGGCTGCATTCCCAGTGATGTCATTGCTCTCTAGTGAATGGATAGGCTACATTCTCAGTGATGTCACCGGTCTCTAGTGAATGGATAGGCTGAATTTTCAGTGATGTCACTGGTCTCTAGTGAATGGATAGGCTGCATTCTCAGTGATGTCACCGGTCTCTAGTGAATGGATAGGCTGCATTCCCAGTGATGTCACCGCTCTCTAGTGAATGGATAAACTACATTCTCAGTGATGTCACTGGTCTCTAGTGAATGGATAAACTACATTCTCAGTGATGTCACCGGTCTCTAGTGAATGGATAGGCTGCATTCTCAGTGATGTCACTGGTCTCTAGTGAATGGATAAACTACATTCTCAGTGATGTCACTGGTCTCTAGTGATTGGATAAACTACATTCTCAGTGATGTCACCGGTCTCTAGTGAATGGATAGGCTGCATTCTCAGTGATGTCATCGGTCTCTAGTGAATGGATAGGCTACATTCTCAGTGATGTCATCGGTCTCTAGTGAATTGATAGGCTGCATTCTCAGTGATGTCATCGGTCTCTAGTGAATTGATAGGCTGCATTCTCAGTGATGTCATCGGTCTCTAGTGAATGGATAGGCTGCATTCTCAGTGATGTCATCGGTCTCTAGTGAATGGATAGGCTGCATTCCCAGTGATGTCACCGCTCTCTAGTGAATGGATAGGCTGCATTCTCAGTGATGTCATCGCTCTCTAGTGATTGGATAGGCTGCATTCTCAGTGATGTCACTGGTCTCTAGTGAATGGATAAACTACATTCTCAGTGATGTCACTGGTCTCTAGTGAATGGATAAACTACATTCTCAGTGATGTCACCGGTCTCTAGTGAATGGATAGGCTGCATTCTCAGTGATGTCATCGGTCTCTAGTGAATGGATAGGCTACATTCTCAGTGATGTCATCGGTCTCTAGTGAATTGATAGGCTGCATTCTCAGTGATGTCATCGGTCTCTAGTGAATGGATAGGCTGCATTCTAGTGATGTCACCGGTCTCTAGTAAACAGATTATTTTACTCTTTACTTCCTTCAGGTGTGTTGAGTGTTCTAGGCATTGCCAGTCAGTATTATATTTTAGGAATCAAACCAACGCCTATGGCGTATAACAGACCCCATGTCCTGGCATCCAGCGTCGCTTGCAGTAAATTAGTTTTGAAAACCATTACTTTCTTCACTTTTCAAGGCTTTGAGAACATTTTGTGATACGTTCCTCCAAAACTAACATTACAGAAGATGCTTATCTTGGGGTTTCTCTTGACTGACCTCTTGCTGGGTTTGTTCTGTATTCCTTCATTCAGCGCTCTTTCTCTCGTCGGAGCTTTGTGACCGCAGCGCAGTGCAGATTGTCAGAACGAAGATAGAGTTATAGAGGATTATTTTCCAGAGGAAAAACACAGATTGGCTTTATGTCTCAACTTGGAAAGACATTCTGCAATGTTTCTGCTCTCCCAAAGTCTTGCACAACCTTTAATGTCCAATCCAATTTTACAGAAAAAACATTTCTGTTCATTGACGGTGAAATTGTGAGAGCATTAAACACCATAAGGGCCTGTGCTGATGGGCATGGGTTGACTGGATTTGGTTTGTGCCACAAATGTGTCACTCGCCATACAAGTTCATGGGAATCCAAAAGCAACTCAAATGTAGATCAGAAGCAAGTCAACAGCAGGTCAAATACAGGGTTTTGGATGGCTTTGTCTACTGGTATTAGTATTCTGAATGTTATTCGTTGGGTGATCAGAAGCCAGTGGCAGGATTAATAGAGTGTGGTGGAGAACGCCAAGTGGTTGGTAAGGTGAAGGAGTCTGGCAGCAGCATTCATGATAGACTGCAGGAGGATTAGCTTGTGTAGAGATAGGCCAACAAGGAGGGAAGTTGAAGGTAGTACAGGTAGAGGTAGGCCAACAAGGAGGAAGGTCAACAAAATAGTAGCGGTAGAGGTAGGCCAACGAAGAGGGAAGTCAACAAGGTAGTAGAGGTAGGCCAACTAGGAGGGAGGTCAACAAGGTAGTAGTGGTAGAGGTGAGCAAACAAAGGGGGAGGTCAACAAGGTAGAAGAGGCAGAGCTAGGCTAACAAGGAGGGAGGTCAACAAGATAGTAGAGGTAAAGGTAGGTCTACAAGGTGGGAGGTCAACAAGGTAGTAGAGGTGGAGGTAGGCCAACAAGGAGGGAGATTAACAAGATAGTAGAGGCAGAGCTAGGCTAGCATGGAGAGAGGTCAACAAGATAGTAGAGGTAATGGTAAGCCAACAAAGAAGGGGACAACAGCATGGAGGGAGGTCAACAAGATAGTAAAGTTAGGCCAACAAGGAGGAAGGTCAACAAGGAAGTAGATGTAGGCCAACAAAGAGGGAGGTCAACAAGGTAGTAGAGGCAGAGCTAGGCTAACAAGGAGGGAGGTAAACAAGATAGTAGGGGTAATGGTATGCCAACAAGGAGAGAGGTCAACAAGGTAGTAGAGGCAGAGCTAGGCTAACAAGGAGGGAGGTCAAAAAGATAGTAGAGGTAAAGGCAGGCCAACAAGAAGGGAGGTCATCAATATAGTACAGGTACAGGTAGGTTAACAAGGAGGGAGGTCAACAAAATAGTAGAGGTGGAGGTAGGCCAACAAGGACAGAGGCCAACAAGATAGTACAGATAAAGTTAGGTGAACAAGGAGGGAGGTCAACAAGGTAGTAGAGGTGGAGGTAGGCCAACATGGAGGAACATCAACAAGGTAGTAGACGCAGAGGTAGGCCAACAAAAAGGGAGATCAACAAGGTAGTAGAGGCAGAGCTAGCCTAACATGGAGAGAGGTCAACAAGATAGTAGAGGCAGAGCTAACCCAACATGGAGAGAGGTTAACAAGATAGTAGAGGCAGAGCTAGGCTAACAAGGAGGGAGGTAAACAAGATAGTAGGGGTAATGGTATGCCAACAAGGAGGGAGGTCAACAATATAGTACAGGTACAGGTAGGTCAACAAGGAGGGCGGTCAACAAAATAGTAGAGGTGGAGGTAGGCCAACAAGGACAGAGGCCAACAAGATAGTACAGATAAAGATAGTTCAACAAGGAGGGAGGTCAACAAGGTAGTAGAGGTGGACGTAGGCCCACAAGGAGGGACATAAACAAGGTAGTAGACGCAGAGGTAGGCCAACAAAGAGGGAGATCAACAAGGTAGTAAAGGCAGAGCTAGCCTAACATGGAGAGAGGTCAACAAGATAGTAGAGGCAGAGCTAGCCTAACACGGAGAGAGGTCAACAAGATAGTAGAGGCAGAGCTAGGCTAACAAGAAGGGAGGTAAACAAGATAGTAGAGGTAATAGTATGCCAACAAGGACAGAAGTCAACAAGGTAGTAGAGGCAGAGCTAGGCTAACAAGGATGGAGGTAAACAAGATAGCAGAGGTAAAGGCAGGCCAACAAGGAGGGAGATCAATAATATAGTACAGGTACAGGTAGGTCAACAAGGAGGGAGGTCAACAAAGTAGTAGAGGTGGAGGTAGGCCAACAAAGGTAGTAGAGGCAGAGCTAGGAGGGAGGTAACAAGATAGTAGAGGTAATGGTATGCCAACAAGGAAAGAGGTCAAGAAGGTAGTAGAGGCAGAGCTAGGCTAACAAGGAGAGAGGTCAACAAGGTAGTAGAGGTAATGGTATGCCAACAAGGAGGGAGGTTAACAAGGTAATAGAAGTAGATGTAAACCAATAAGAAGGGAGTTGACTCCAAGGAGGGCATCAAGGTGGGAGATAACAAAAGAGTAAATAAGTATCTTGGTGGTTTCATTGGTTAAGAAGGGGCACATTTTGTAAATGTTATGGAGGTGAGGGTGGCAAGAGTTGGACAGTGACTGAATGTGGGGCAGAAAGGAGAGGTGAGAGTCATGTACTCAAATTAGATGAACATCTCTCCCTGGTGGCATGGAGGATCTACTTATTCCATTAACACTATTATAGTTTAGTCTAAAAAAAAAAAAATATTAAAGACGAAATTGTCCTTTTACATGGCGCTGTGGAGATGAGCTAAACACTCGCAGTCACAAATTATTCGGTTGCAGATGTTCCTTATTACAGAAGTAAAAACCATCATGCATGCGTGATTCGGTTTATAGACAGGGAGACCCAGAGCGAGTTCTGTCACCTCCAGTTGGTGCCAGGGGCGGCCATCCTTTTCCTCTTTTTATTAATAAAATTCCCTTGTTGGCGAGCGGCTGACTTTTCGGGTAAACTTTGCTCCTTTTATTGCTTGCCTCTGCAGAAAACAAAGGTCTTCTCTGGAAAGTACATTATTTTTTTGGTCTTTGCTCCGATATTATGTGATAAAATGTGAAAGTGCTTCCCGCCAAGAACCCAACCCCCCCCCCCCTCGTCAGCCCCCAACTCCAAGCCCCCGTGCAGAATGCGCTCTCGTAATCTCGCCATTTGGCTCGGGTCCGTCGCTGGGAGCGGACGCAGGCCTCTCGACAAGCACTTTCTACCTTTTTTGCATTAATGATTTTTTTACTATGTGCTAAGAAAAATAATCCAAGTACATTGCTTGTAAACCTGGCTCGTTACGGGCAGATGGTTTCGCTTTTTTTTGCGGATTTCTTTTGTTTAGAGAAGCTGTTTTTTTAAGTTAATTTATTTTACAAGTACATGTGTACGCGGCATTCCTTGCCGAATATCCTCCAAGTTTCCTTACGAGGAATAAAAATATTCACAACACAAACTAGGGAAAATTCAACCATCAGGTTGGAGCACAAACACATTTTCGAGCCCCAATAACTGCAAATAAAGAAGAGATATATTAGTCAAAAAAACTTATAATTTTTAAAAAAATTTTAGCCAAATTTTCTACAAATTAAAGCAGAAAGTTACCCCCCCCCCCTTTGCTTTATACCCTCATACCTGTGACGCTGGTCTTGCATCAGGAATCATACCAGTGGTGGCTGGTGCTCGTTTTCTTGGGGGGGGGGGGCGGCTCGCCCCCCTTGCAGCCAGCGATGCCCTCCCCCCCAGCCAGCCAAGCACCCCCCCACCCCCGGCACTCGATTGATCGCCGCTACCCCCCGTCGCTCGATTACTGCTTCGCTCACCCGTCACCCACCAGGTCCCCCCCCGCCAGCCCTGCACTTACCCCATCCAGGTCCCGGCTTTGGCGGCTTCCCCCCTGCGTCTCCTCTCGAGTCCCAGCGGTCGCTTCTCCTCCCGGCCAATCAGAACTTAAACACGTGGCCAATCGGGTCTTAGGACTCCCGGCCAATCGGGTCTCAGGACCCGCTGCCTGATTGGCGGGGAGGAGAAACAGGAAGATATTAGGGAATATTAATTTGCTAATGTCACACAACTGGGTGGGCTCAGGGCGCAGTGCTCTGTGCCCCGAGCCCACCCTTTTTGAAGCCAATTAGAGCTTCAGGCTCTAATCATGTGCTTCAAATAAAAAAAAGCCCATTGAAATCCATGCGTCCGGCGCCCTGCATGTAGATTAGGGGCCAGGCGCATTGTATGAGCGGCTGCCACTGAATCATACTCACCTGCCGAGCAGACCTAGGGTTGTCCTGCTGTTTTCTGCTGATGAGATGTCACACTGGTGTCCCATGCAGCCATCTTGATGCACACAGGTTCAGGCAGCCAGGCCCCCAATGAGGGGTGCCGGCTCTGCCCACCCCTATCCCTACCGAGCCACTGTGTCCTTAACTCACACTCCTCACATTGCAGGGTTCCCCATGAGACCCGGGAGTCTCTAAAGCCTTTCTGGTTCCAAAAAATTCTGTGTCTGTAACATCCTTCTAGATAGGCTGCTAGTTAGGCTAGGTAAATTGAGTTCCTGTAGCTCTCCTGTAATCGGTTGGTCATCTTGTGATTAATTAGGGCTGATCTGTGTCTCACTGGTTGTAGATTTGACTGCTTCCCTATGCCTTCTGGACGGTTGTGGAATGCAGTGGGTTGGGAGAGTCAAATAAACAGCCTAAATATTTATGTGGCCCCAGCCAATCACTAGGGGAGTGTGCCCAGTAGGTGGCTGGATAATGCATAAATGGTCTGAAGCTCGGAACAGCAGACTTCTTGTCCAGGAGGAGAAGTTCCCAGCCCGAGGGGCTGTCCAGCTGTGCTTCTACACTTGCTCACCAAGGTACCAGGTATGTTAGAGCTGGGGGGTATCCTCCTGAACATTGCTGCAGCGGACTGAGGGATTTATCTGGCTATCTGGTCTGGAGAGCTACCTGGAGACATGTCTGGCTGATATTGAAAGGAGGCATCCAAATATCCAGAGTACAGACCAGTGCATGAGATCCCAGTGATTGTGTGCTGCCACTATCCCTCTTGTATCAGTGTCAGCCTGTGCGTAAAGGTGGACATTCCTTATGGTGTCCATGTACAGTTCAGTCCATGATTTGCTGCTGCAAGGACTGTGCTAGGAAGCTTTGAAAAAGAGACACGTGTCCTGTAGTTGCTCCTCGAGTATCCCACAGTTGCCCTACACCCCATCCCAGTTATATTAAAGCGTCAGAAAAAGGATACCCCTGGACTATTCATTAAGCAAGAACAACTGAGAAGGTGTGCTTGGCTGCATATACACCAGCTTGGGAAAGAACCTTGGGATGGCTCAACAGGCCCCTTAGGCAGCAGTGGGGGCTACATGTCCAAGCAGATACTGGCTTCCCAAGCTGGCCACTGAAAGCCTAGTACAGAGAACAAGTCGGTCCTCTGTAAGGTTCCTGTCCTTGATAGAACAAAAAAGGGAAAAAAAATTCTCCTGACAAAACAATTCCATTTAAGAAACGAATGGCTGGTTTGGACATCTAGTGGTGAAAAGTGAGATCAACATGTCTAACACCCTGTTTCATGCAGGCAGATTGTATCTGAGGAAAGGGCAGCGGTGTATTTAGGTTGTGTGCTGCCCTAGGCATGACTAAATTCGTAACCCCCCAATTTAAATATGACCCACCCAGTCCTGTCAGGGCCACACCCCTTCCTGTTTAAGACCCGCCCTAACATTTTCCAGTGGGGACACTAGTTACATAGTTACATAGTAGGTGAGGTCGAAAAAAGGTCCAAGTCCATCAAGTCCAACCTATGACACAAGTCCATCAAGTCCAGTGGATTCCCTTAATTTGCAGAGATTTCCTCTTACTTCCTGTTTGGCTATGGGGCAGGAAATGAAGGAAAATCTCCGCAATGGGACAGGGATGGTGAAAAATAAACTGACAGGGGCTATAACCCTCCCTTACAGTATCCAAAATGAAAAAAAAAAAAAGAGTATTGCCTATATTACCAGAGGGAACCAGAGGACCAAATGAGTGACACAGCATACAATGTTGGGATAAATAGAAAAAATATGACATTTATTGATTAGTTAAAAATTCAATAAACTCCCTAATGGGAGATAATGGTTAAGACACATGAACATGACATATATCCCAAGTGGGGAGGCTTCCAGGTAGGCTCTGACAAACAAAACACTCTTGCGCATTAGTGTGATGTCTGGGTGGTCTATTGTTCAAGAGATGGTGTCTCAGGTCTTGCTGCCCTCCATGGTAGGGGATGCCCTAATAGTCACAAGAAAACTACAAAAAAGAGGGAACACCAGCCTAGTGCATTATCACATGTATATTTATTGATACTAATAACAAAGCTAAAAACTGCTCACAAACATGTGGAAAATGGAGCTTGTAAAGGCCACCTTGTCGTGGCAATCAGGCCTGGAACCAACCGTCTACACTTAACAGAGGAGAAGACATGAGGGCTTCTGCTGGCTGAGGCGTTTTGAAGGAACACCTTCGAGCCTCTGAGGAAGAAGGTATTCCTTCGAAACGCGTCAGCCATGTCTTCTCCTCTGTTATCTGGAGACTGTCGGTTCCAGGCCTGACAAGGTGGCCTTTACAAGCTCCATTTTTTTCCACATGTTTGTGAGTAGTTTTTAACTGTTATTAGTATCAATAAATATACTTGGGATAATGCACTAGGATGGTGCACCCTCTTTTCCTGTATTTTTCTTAAATAGACTCTGCCTGACCCAAGATGGCCACCAAAATCACATGAGGCACCAGCATCCAATCGGATGCTGCCTCTCTGTGACCGAGGAAGCCATAGAGAAACTAGTTTACTCTCAAACTTCCTCCTCCACCTGGGGACGAGTGCCACCTGCAGTGGAGGTAGTTGACGGCACCTGCCTACAGGCAGGCCAGGAAAAGTCAGGCTGTGGAGGAAAGGACTAGATCAAGGGTCCTCAAACTCCAGTTGTTCAGGAACTACACTTACCATCATGCCTAGTCATGTCTGGGAATGCCAGAGATTTACAATGCCTCACGGGACGTGTAGTCTTGCAATGGCTGAAGGGCGGTAGTCTGGAGATCCCTGGATTAGATGATGCTGGACGCCGTCCAGCCAGGTAAATGAGGCGGGGCTGTATCTGACTTTCTGCGGCTTCTAATGCACATTGGGAGAAGCTCACAGTGTGCGGAGAAATCAGAGGAAGCCGTTTCAGTCCAGGAGAGGAGCAACTGTACAACTGTGCAAGACTGGATGGGGGAGGTCAGATTTAAGCCTTCCAAAATAAAATAAAAAAACGTTGGCTAGGAGTTGGGCTTTATGGGGCCCTCAGATATTGGAGAACTTTCACCCAGTTTTGCCCCCGGACTCCTTCCACATGTCTGTAGGTTTCCCCGTTGCAGAACATGTTTTAGGGTCTTGCGAAGCGTCTTCAGTCATATAACGGGCGAGGCTATAAATAGCAGAACCCTGTACGCGGCGGTGGTGCCGAGCCTCTGATGTTTACAGTCACTTCTAAAGACATCTCTGAAGGTTTTAATAAAGACTCCCGATAGAACTTGGCACTCCATATAAATCGTTTCATTTTGTTCTCACGTTTTGTCTCCCAGCCAGTTGGAATTCTTTCCCGACAAAGAAACTTTTTTTTTTTTTCTCTTTTTAAAATGATGGAGAAGTTTTTTGGTAAGGACGGTGAACCCCCGACCACGAATTATCTTAACGACATCTCAGCCCCGACACTAAAAATAACCGGCGGTCTTTAGAAGTAAAAACAAGTCCCGGAATCTCTTTATCTCCCGGGGAAATCTGCACCAGAAATCAACGGCGGTGCGCTGGCGGGTCACACCTGTTACAAAGAGACCCGATTGGGGGGGGGGAGGGTCTCCGCTGGCAGGAAAGACAATTGTCTCCCTAATATGGGGCCCCTAGGATAAGAAGAAAAAGACTTGCTTGGTTTTGTCAGACGTGTATGGATAGCTTCAATCGTTGTGAGCGAGTTTAACCTCTTCAGCTTCAGAAGGTTTTACCCCCTTAATGACCGGGCCATTTTTTGCGATACGGAACTGCGTCGCTTTAACTGACAATTGCGCGGTCGTGCGAAGCTGAATAGAATAGAAAGAATAGAATAAAATAGAAAGAATATAAGCATCATGAGAGAAGAATAGAATAGAAAAGAATAGAATAGGAAAAAAAAGAATAGAAAATAATGTAAAAACCAATAGAATAGAATAGAAAGAATATAACCATTTCCCAAAATGTAAATAGAATCAAATCAAATTTGAATGGAATAAATAAGAATAGATTAGAATAGAATATAAAATAACAGACTAGCAGAGGCGGCTCCCTAATTAGACAAAACAGGAGGCCGCCTAAGGCCTCGCACTCACAGGGGCCTCGCAGCCGCCTAATTTGCTTGTGCTCAATCACTGATGTCGATGCCAGCAGCTCCGCCTACCCCCGCTGGGAGGTACTGCCCGAGGAATAGTGGCCCCAGCATGGAGTGGCTGCATGCCGGTCCGGTGGCAGCAGGTGCGGGGAGCCGGACAGTAGGGGCCTCTAGGTGGCGGCAGCGGCCGGATGACAGCACCCATCTCCAGGTGCTATCTCTACAAGACGTGTGTGTGGGCGGCATGTCCATGTGGGAGCCGCAGCTGGGCTGCTCCTTCAGCCTGCGTCGCTCACCCGACCTCTCCGCACCTGCCTCCAGCTGAGCTGTCCATGACTAAAGATGAAGGAGCTCCGCCTCCAATCTCCTGATGCCGCCTGGCCGACTAGAGAGAACATGAGTGCCCGTGCAGCCTCCCTGTGTGCCTGGATAGGAGGAGCGCTGGGCGGTGGCATATAGTGGAATTGATCTTTTTATATTCCTCCTGCAGCCGCTGAATGTCTGCAGGAGGGAGAGGAGGAGGAGGAGGAGGAGAAGTGAGTATTCAGCGGCTGCAGGAGGAATATGGAAAAATCACTTCCTCTATATGCAGACGCCCACTGCTCCTCCTACCTAACTTCTTCTGCACCCCCGTGCTCTCCGCCCCCTCCTTGGGCTCCCTGGCTCCGCCCCCTGTTCTCCAGTCCCTCCTTGTGCTCCCTGGCTCCGCTCCATGCTCTCTGGCCCCTCCTTGTGCTCCCTGGCTCCTCCCCCAGTGCTCTCCACCCCCCTGCACTCCAGCTCTCCCTGCTTTCCACTCCCATTCTTTCTGACTCCCCTCCTCTCAAGCTCCCCCCAGCGCTCTCCAGCCCCCACCCCTCCTATGTTCTCCACTTTCCCCAGTGCTTTCTGCCCCCACCCCCAGTGATCTCTGGCTCCTCCCTGCTCTTTGCCCCCCCAGTACTCTCTGCCCCCACCCCCCAATGCTCTCCAGCTTCTCCCTTTTCTTTGCCCCCCTCTCCTGCACCTGCCCAGTGCTCTCACAGACTGGGACATGGAGCACAGGAGGGTCTGCAGACAGGGACAGGGCTAGGGATCTATCTCACCCCTCCCCTTTCCCTCACCCCCCTCTTTCTTACCTCCTCCTATCTCTCTCCCCCCTCCTCCCTCTTTATGTCACCCTCCTTTCTCTCACCCCTCGTCTCTTTCTCTCTCTCTCTCACCCCCTCTCTTTCTCACCTCCCTCCTCTAGGTCACCCCCAGTCTCTCTCACCCCCACTCACCCCTTCCCAACACTTACTCCCTCTCTCCCCCCTCTCTCTCTCCTCCCCCCTCTCTCTCCTCCCCCTCTCTCCCTCCCCCTCTCTCTCTCCTCCCCCTCTCTCCCTCCCCCTTTCTCTCTCCTCCCCCCTCTCTCTCTCCCTCCCCCTCTCTCTCCTCCCCCTCTCTCCCCCCTCTCTCTCTCCCTCCCTCTCTCTCCCCCTCCTCCCCCCTCTCTCTCTCCCCCCCCTCTCTCTTCACCCCTCTCTCTTTCCCTCCCCCCCTCTCTCCCTCTCTCTTCCCTCCCCCTCTCTACCCCTCTCTCTCCCCCTCTCTTCCTTTCTCTCCCCTTCTCTCCCCCCTCCACCTCTCTCTCTCCCTCTCTCTACCCCCTTCTCTCTCCCTTTACCCCCCCTCTCTCTCTCTGCACTGTGATGGGATCCCCCCACTCTCCTTGCTCCCAAGGCATGGAAAATTCTTAGAGGGGTGGGTTGCCACCTTGCTGGGTCCCAGATGTTTTATTAGCTGCATATGTCTGATGGGTGAGGAGGGTGCCCTGGAAGTGGTGAACTGTGTGCTAGATCCGTGCATCTTTATGCAACCATTTTTATTGCTTGAATTTTTTTTACTATTATGGTGGGTATGAGTGGGGCCTCATGTGTAAGTTTTGCCTAAGGCCTCACAAAGCCTAGAGCCACCTCTGCAGACTAGTATAGAAAAACATTCAAATTTCAAATAGAATAAATTTGAATTAGAGTAGAAAAGAATAGAATAGAATAGAATAGAATAGAACCATTTCCCAAAATTTGAATAGAATAAATAAGAATAGATTAGAATAGAATAGAAAGACTAGTATAGAAAAACACAACAGAATAGAAAGAGTATAACCGTCTTCTGAAATTCGAATTTCAAATAGAGTAAATTTGAATTAGAATAGAAAAGAAAAGAATTGACTAGAATAGAATAGAAAGGAAAATAATAGAATAAAAAAGAAAATAATAGAATAGAATAAACAAATAGAATAAAAAGTATATAACACTATAATCATTTTCCGAAAATTCGAATTTTGAATAGAATAAATTTGAATTAGGATAGAAAAAATAGAATATAATACAAAAGAATAGAATAGAAAATTAAAGAATAGAATATAAAAAAACATAGAATAGAATAGAATAGAAATAATATAGCCATCATCCAAAATTCAAATGTCTTTTGATTCAAATTCGAATGGAATTAATAAAGATTGGAATTCGGATAAATAAAACTGATGTCCTTTTTTCCGCTATAAACAAAAAAACAGCGACAATTTTGAAAAAAAAAACTACATTTTTTTTTTTTGTTTAATAAATATTTTTTACTTTCTGCTATAAAAATATGGGATAAATTTATAGATTTTTTTTTTCTTATTGTTTTTACTAGAAATGGCGGCAATCAGCAATTTTTAGCAGGACTGCGACATTACGGTGGACAAATCTGGCACTTTTTGTGGACCAGTGACACCAATACAGTGATCAGTGCTAAAGAAATATGCATTGATCACTAGACATGTGCAGTTTGTTTCGTTCTGAATTAAAAATATTTTCGTTTTTCAGGAAATTCGGATGTATCCAAATTTACGAATTACAATAGTAGTGAATTTAAACTAATCCGAAATAACTAAAACAATTTGGGCGGAATTTGAATTTGAATCGGTTCGAATAGTTTTCAAATCAATTTCCAATAGTTTTCGCATTAGAATTTGAATAGTTTTCAAATTCGAATTTGAAAGGTTTTTGAATTTGAATAGTTTTCAATTTGTTTTCAGATTTCCAAAGAGAATAGAATAGAATAGAAAATAAAAGGAATAGAATAGAAAAAAAATACAATGGAATAGAAAAGAATATAACAGAAAATAAAAGAATATAATATAATAGAGTAAAACAGAACAAAATAGAATGGAAAAAAAAGAACAGAACAGAATAGAATAAAATAGAAACAAATAGAATAGAATGTAATAAAAAATAATAGAATATAACCATCTTATGAAATTTAAATTTCAAACAGAATAAATTTGAATTTGAATACATAAGAAAATAATACAATAGAAAAGAATAGAATAGAATAGAAAAAAAGGATCAGTGATTACTAATTGTGTTTTCTGGGAGGTGCTTTGGCGGGGGAAAGCAGAGATCTGTGTTCCTGCTTAGAAGAAACACAAGATCTCCATCTTCCCCTCGGACAGAATGGTAATCTGCCTTGTTTACATAGGTATCTTGCCATTCTGTCTGCCTCGGGAACGATCGGCAGGTCCCGGCAGACATGGGGTCCGTCGGACCCTCTGATTGGCTCCTGCCGTATCCAATCACAGCGGAAGAAGGTCGCCGGCGCGCCCCAGGCCCAGCAATCGAAATCATGTACAGGTATGTGATTTTGCGCTGAAGTAAATGTACGTGGGGCGGTTCGGACCTTTCCGGTCATCAATAATAAATAACAAGTGATAAATTGAATACATAATAAATTGGATACATTCCTGACATCTCACTTTATACAGCAAACGTTTTTCAAAGAAAAGCTCCACCTAGCGGCTTGCTATGAGGGCACTCACGAGGGCTCAGTCCTGAGCAAGGCTGTGTGAATCTATAGACACACACAGCTCGCCCCCCCCCCAACTCCCTCCTCACAGACTTTGACTGACAATATGATTGTTATTATTATTATGACTACTATTACTACTACTAATCATAATATTAATAATAAAAGACATTTAATGAGTTATTTTATTATTATTTGTTATTATTATGACTACTACTTATAATAACATTAATAATTCAAATTAAAAAAACATACTTTTAAATGATAAATTATTATTATTATTATTATTATAAGTAGTAGTCATAATAATAACAAATAATAATAAAATAACTCATATTAAATGTCTATTATCATTATTATTATTATTATTAGTTTAATAGTAGTAATAGAAGTAATAATAATAATAACAATCATAATAATTCATAATAATAATAATATAAATTGTATTAAATTAAATATTAAATGTCTTATTAATTTATCATTTTAAATTATGCTTTTTTAATTTGTATTATTATTATTATTATTATTATTATTATTAATATTATTAGCAGTAGTAGTCATAATAATAATAACAAATAATAATATAACTCATATTAAACGTCATATTTTCTTTGGAGAGGGGCGTCTGAGCCCACTATTGTTTGTGACCGGAGTAGACCTTCGCTGGGCCATCTGTGTATTGTCTCTGTCCATTGACCTCGGCTGTTTTCGCTGACCGCATGGTGCGGTCTTCTTGGAGGCTCCTGAGGACACTCGTAAATCTGGCTGCAGAGCGGTCACCTTCAGGAATCCGATTCCTAGAAATATGTCCGCGTCCCCCCCACAGTCTGTAATTAGATTAGCGGGAGGCTCACACTCTGTGTATTTGTACGCTGCAGATGGTGCTCAACGTTTGTTTCCTCTTCCTTCCCAAACAAAGAGCTGAGGGGGAATCTACCCAAAAACATCAGAAAAGTTTTTATGGCGAAATATTAAATCTGACCTCCGGCCTTCCCTCCAGCCTTGCACAGTTGTACCGGCTCCTCTCCTGCACTGAAGTTGCTTATTCTGATTTCCCTGCACACTGTGAGGGTGGGCTCAAGGCACTGCGCCCCGAGCCCACTCCGTTGTGTGAGAATAGCGAATAAGTATTCGCTATTCTCACACTGATTCTCCCCTCGGCCAATCAGGAAGCGGGACCCCTTTCCCGATTGGCCAAAAGGAGAAGCGATCCCATTAGCCTAGGAGGTGGAAAGCCGCCGTGATGCCGCTGAGGATCACGGAAGCATCACGGCAGCTTCCGCCGTGCGTCTCTTCCCTCCTCCTCCTAGACCTCCAATAGGTTCGCCTGTCCTTTCAGCCAATTGGGTGACAGGACCCGCTTCCTGATTGGTCATGAGGAGAATCATTGTGACAAAAGCGAATATTCATTCGCTTTTGTCACACATATGGTTAGGCTCAGGGCTCAGTGCTCTGCGCCCCAAGCCCAGCTTTTTTTTAAGCCAATTTGAGCCTCAGGCTCTAACCACGTGCTTCAAAAGAAAAAAAAGCCCATTGGAATCAAGAATTGTAACTACATGCTCCTGTTAAACAGGGGCAGAAAAATTGGGCCTTTGGTGGTGGTGAAGCCACAACACTGTAACCCCTCACAGATACTCTTGTTGGGTGCTGGAATGTGCCCTGCATTGAAATATTAGATCAAAAATTGTAATCACATGCCCCTGTTAAACGGGGACAGAAAAATAGGGCCTTGGGTGGTGGTGGTGGTGGTGGTGCCACAACACTGTACACCCTCACAGATACTCTTGTTGGGCACAAGAACTGGTCCTGCTGTGAAATATTAGATCAAAAATTTAAATTACATGCCCCTGTTAAACAGGGGCAGAAAAATTGGGCCATGGGTGGTGGTGCCCTAAACTAAGAATATTGTTGGAAGCTAGCATCATCAAGATTGAGGAGGATTAGAATAGTCAGCATAGGCAGTCTTCAAGGGACCCCACATCCATAGAAAATTCAATCAGTTACATCAGAATCAGGTGCTTGATAGCTGCTGATCCAAGACTGATTCATTTTTATGAATGTAAGCCTATCAACAGAGTCTGTGGACAGGCGCACTCTATGATCCATTACAAACTCTCCAGCAGCCCTGAATGTGCATTCAGAAAGAACACTGGATGCAGGACAGGCCAGTAGCTTAATTGCATATTGAGCAAGTTCTCGCCAGTGGTCCATCCTCAAGACCCAGTAACCCAGTAGATGCTCTGTTGGAAAGGTCTCCAAGTCTGCTCTTGCCCCTAGATATTCCTGCACCATGTAATGCAGACACTGGCGATGGTTGCTTGAATGGATCAGATCTTGGCGCTGAGGACTGAAAAATTATTGAAAGGCATCGGTCAGCCAGCCACCTTCTCCACCGCTCTTCCCCTGACTGAACGAAGCCTCAGCAACACGTTGTCCAGCACCAGGAAATTGTAACCTCCCAGGGTCTGGAAATGCATTGCACAAACCTTTCTTCAAGGCCTCCTGAAGATGTTTCATCCTCTGCTCCCTCTGCGAAGGCAGGATGAGTTCTGCAACCTTACCCTTGTAACGTGGATCAAGAAGGGTTGCCAGTCAGTAATGATCCCTCTTCCTGATACCACGAATCCTAGGGTCCTTTCGCAGGCTTTGCAGAATCAGGGAGGCCATGCAGCATAAGTTTGCAGAGGCATTCTATTCTGAATCCTCTGGATCACTAAGGATCACATGATCCGTAACAACCTCCTCCCAGCCACGTACAACTCCTTGGGTTTCTGGGGACTGAAAACCATCCCTTGAAGACTGCTGCTGAGTGTCATCCTCCACGTCCATGCTGACACAATCCTCCTACTCCTCTTCTTCCTGTGTGTTTGGCAGGCTCGCAGGAATGCTATCTGGATAAAGGAGGCCTTGAGAGGTAAGGAAGTTCTTCTCTTCCTCCCGCTGTTCTGCCTCAAGTGCCCTGTCCATTATTCCACAAAGCATTTGCCCCAACAGGAAGACTAGAGGGACAGTGTCACTGATGCATGCATTGTCACTGCTCACCATCCTTGTGGCCTCCTCTAATGGTAACAGGACAGTGCATGCATCCTTGATCAGTAGCCACTGGTGTGGCGAAAAGAAGCCAAGCTCCCTTGACCCTGTCCTGGTGCCATACTCGCACATGCCTGGTGGGCATGTCACAAATGAGGCGGTTGGTGGGCAGGTTGCATCCCCTTTGAATGTCAGCCAGCCGAGCACTGGCATTGTATGACCGGCGGAAATTACCACAGACCTTTCTGGCCTGCCTCAGGAGATCCTGTAAGCCTGGGTACCTGCTCAAGAATTGCTGCAGCACCAAATTCAAGATGTGTGCCAAACATGGAACATGGGTCAAGTGTCCCTGTCGGAGGGCGGAGAGAAGGTTGGTGCCAATGTTGCATACAACCATTCCTGGCTGAAGCTGGCATGACGTCAACCACCTCTGAGCCTGCGCCTGCAGAGCTGACAGAATCTCTACCCCAGTGTGGCTCCTGTCCCCTAAGCAGACCAACTCAAGCACCGCATTGCATCTTTTTGCCTGACTGCTTGCGTAGCCCCTTGAACGCTTACGGAGCACCACTGGTTCAGAGGACAAATCTGCAGAAGAGGCCATAGAGGAAGAAGAACAGGAGGGGGTGGAGTAGAGAGCTGTGTCAGAATCACCACTAGCATTTTGGAGGTGTGGTGGTGGAACAAGCTCCAACAATACTGAACCCTGTCCTGCATCCTTCCCAACTGCCAGCAGAGTTACCCAGTGCACCGTGAAGGAAAGGTAACGTCCCTGCCCATGCCTACTGGACCATAAGTCAGCGGTAATATGCACCTTACTGTTGACTGCCCTGTCCATTGAGGCCAAAACATTGCCTTCCACATACCTCCCATGAAAAGAAATGGTGTTTTGGAACCTGCCACTGAGGTACCGCACATTCCACAAATTCACAAAAGGGGGCAGAGTCTACCAGCTGAAAAGGCAGCAGTTGCAGTGCTAGCAATTTGGCCAAGCTAGCATTCAGACGCTGAGCATGTGGATGGCTGGGACCGAATTTCTTTTTGAGGTTCAGCAACTGGGGTAGGGAAATTTGCCTGCTAAAATCAGATGGTGGTGTACTGCTAGCATATCGGCTGCAAGTACTTGGGACACCTATTGCTATACCTTCATTCCTCTCAGTGCAGGTTTTTGAGAGGACTGGAGGTATAGTGGGGTTGAAGATCCCAGTTGAGGAGCAAAGAGAAGGCCGCCTTTTTCTTTGATGTGGTTCGTTCAAGTGCTGTTGCCAACGGACTGCATGGCAGGTCGTCATATGTCTGGTCAAGCATGTGGTGCCCAAGCGGCTGCTGTTCTGGCCATGCTTGATTCGCTTCAGACATGGTTGCAAACAGCAACAGTGCAATCTGCTGCACATGTGTCTAAAAAGGCCCACACCAAGGAACTTTCAAAAGTCAGCGGGGAGTCAGTAGCACCCTGACCCTGCGGAGCTCTGCGGTGTGATGCAATAGGGTGGCTACCCTTAAGCTGCCCCCTAGAAGACATCCTGCCTCATTGGAGTTGTGCCTCCTCCTCCTCTCTTCTCTTAGGCACCCAAGCAGAGTCAGTGACCTCATCGTCCCCTCCCTCCTTGTCACTGGAGCAAACTTGGCAGTATGCTGCAGCTGGGGGAACATTACTGCCAGTTTCTTGTCCTTCTTGGGCACCCCCTCTCTCTAGGCTCACGTTACTCCCTTCCTCAACCTGGGAACCAACATCGGAGCCTTCAAATCACTGCGCATCCTCCAGTAGCATGTACCCGACACTGTGGTCGAATAGTTCTGGGGACTCCTCCATGCATGATGGTGGGGCTACGGAAGGAGTGACTGTGGACAAGGAGCCGGTGGAATAGGTCGCTTTGGCAGCTGCATAGGAAGGCAAACTACTCTGAGCCTAGGTGACAGAGGATGAGGAGGATGAGGATGGCTTTGTTATCCACTCCACCAACTCTTCTGCATGTTCTGGCTCAATAACACGGCCAGCAGCAGGAAAAAAGGACAAGCGTGCCCCACAGCCACCTGCAGAGGATGCACCTTGTCCACGACCAGCACTGTTGACTGTAGACACAGAGCCTGCTTGCCCTCTTTTAGTGGCCTGTGAGCGTCTGCCTCTCCTTGGTGGCCTTCCAGACATGATGTATATTTTGTTTTGCAACACCACACTACACTGTATTACATACTGTGTACACCACCAGAAAGTGTAGTAGAAACTCTTCACACTGTATTAGACACTGTGTACACCGCCTGCACTGTATTAGCAACTGTACTAAGGTTGCTCTGTATTTTATACTGTGTACACCACCAAAAAAGTAGTAGAAACTGAACAACGGCTGCACTGTATTGTGTACTGTGTACACCACAATAAATGTAGTAGACACTGTACACACTGTATTAGATATTGTGTACACCACATGAAGTGTATTAGAAACAGTACACCACAGAATGCACTGTAGATATAGGCTACACTGGATGCAGAGTATATATACAGTCAGGTCCATAAATATTGGGACATCAACACAATTCTAATCTTTTTGGCTCTATACACCACCACAATGGATTTAAAAAGAAACAAACAAGATTTGCTTTAACTACAGACTTTCAGCTTTAATTTGAGGGTATTTACATCCAAATCAGGTGAACGGTGTAGGAATTACAACAGTTTGTATATGTGCCTCCCACTTTTTAAGGGACCAAAAGTAATGGGACAATTGGCTGCTCAGCTGTTCCATGGCCAGGTGTGTGTTATTCCCTCATTATCCCATTTACAAGGCGCAGATAAAATGTCCAGGGTTAATTTCAAGTGTGCTATTTGCATTTGGAATCTGTTGCTGTCAACTCTCAATATGAGATCCAAAGAGCTGTCACTATCAGTGAAGCAAGCCATCATTAGGCTGAAAAAACAAAACAAACCCATCAGAGAGATAGCAAAAACTTTAGGTGTGGCCAAATCAACTGTTTGAAACATCCTTAAAAAGAAAGAACGCACCGGTGAGCTCAGCAGCACCAAAAGACCCGGAAGACCACAGAAAACAACTATGGTGGATGACCGAATAATTCTTTCCCTGGTGAAGAAAACACCCTTCACAACAGTTGGCCAGATCAAGAACACTCTCCAGGAGGTAGGTGTATGTGTGTCAAAGTCAACAATTAAGAGAAGACTTCACCAGAGTGAATACAGAGGGTTCACCACAAGATGTAAACCATTAGTGAGCCTGAAAAACAGGGAGGCCAGATTAGAGTTTGCCAAACATCTGAAAAAACCTTCACAGTTCTGGAACAACATCATACGGACAGATGAGACCAAGATCAACTTGTACAAGAGTGATGGGAAGAGAAGAGTATGGAGAAGGAAAGGAACTGCTCATGATCCAAAGCATACCACCTCACCAGTGAAGCATGGTGGTGGTAGTGTCATGGCATGGGCATGTATGGCTGCCTATGGAACTGGTTCTCTTGTATTTATTGATGATGTGACTGCTCACAAAAGCAGCAGGATGAATTCTGAAGTGTTTCAGGCAATATTATCTGCTCATATTCAGCAAAATGCTTCAGAACTCATTGGACGGCGCTTAACAGTGCAGATGGACAATGACCCAACGCATACTGCGTAAGCAACCAAAGAGTTTTTTAAGGGAAAGAAATGGAATGTTATGCAATGTCCAGGTCAATCCCCTGACCTGAATCCGATTGAGCATGCATTTCACTTGCTGAAGTCAAAACTGAAGGGAAAATGCCCCAAGAACAAGCAGGCACTGAAGACAGTTGCAGTAGAGGCCTGGCAGAGCATCACCAGGAATGAAACCCAGTGTCTGGTGATGTCTATGCGTTCCAGACTTCAGGCTGTAATTGACTGCAAGGGATTTGCAACCTAGTATTAAAAAAGTGAAAGTTTGATGGATGATTGTTAATCTGTCCCATTACTTTTGGTCCCTTAAAAAGTGGGAGGCACATATACAAACTGTTGTAATTCCTACACAGCTCACCTGATTTGGATGTAAATACCCTCAAATTAAAGCTGAAAGTCTGCAGTTAAAGCACATCTTGTTTGTTTCATTTCAAATCCATTGTGGTGGTGTATAGAGCCAAAAAGATTAGAATTGTGTCGATGCCCCAATATTTATGGACCTGACTGTATGTGTGTGAATAGAATTCTGTATACAGCGTGATACTCGATCCGGTATCGGCATACTCTGTAATCTTGCCGCTGTGTGGTCGGCTCGGCTCTGGCAAACGGTTAGAACTTTTCATTAGGTGTGATAGGCAGTGTTAGTTTCTTCTGTACGTTTTCCTGCCCGTTGCATTAATGAGTCCCCGGGAAGTGTCAGATTATTCTGTGGCCTCTGCGTCTGTAACTTTCCCCAAACTTCAGAAGCTTTGAAGCCAGGGAGGTACAGCCCCATAAATTATACCGAGCTTGAGAGTAACGTGTAACCTTAGACAAGCCTTTCCCAACCTTCATGAATTATGTGCCTTCTATAACATCCAATGTGTAAGCCCAGCTCCAGCCAAAGGTCTTTTTGTGAAGTTTTGGATGGGATAGGGTAAGGTATAGAACCTCTGTAAGGTGCTGTCCTTGTCTTCTTTGGGAAGATTTCCTTCGACTTCCTGTTCTGGTGACAAACAGGGTTTTAACAGTTGTTTTATATCTGTTTTATAACCATCTATAAACAACCTTTTTGTTTTGCAAATGAACATGTAATACATGGCAAAGGATTCCCAGAGCCTTATGAGCTAGCTAAAGATATAGCAGAGCAGATAAAGCTTGCTTGAGGCAGGGCCAGACTGGGAATAAAAACCAGCCCTGGAAATAATTTCATACCAGCCCAACAGCATAACGTCACAGAGGCTGTGCGGACATACTACAGGAGATGTCAGAGGCTTTGTGGACAATGGTACAGGAGATGTCAGAGGCTGTGCGGACATGGTATAGGAGGTGGTCATAGGCTGTGCGGACATGGTATAGGAGGTGGTCATAGGCTGTGCGGACATGGTATGGGAGATGGTCATAGGCTATGCGGACATGGTACAGGAGAGTAACAGGAGGTGGTCAGAGGCTGTGGAGGGGTCCGGTCTTACCTGGCCGTGAGGTGGAAAGGCGTGGGCCACTGCCGAGACCGAGACAAGTGCCTTACATTTAAAAATGGTGCTGCCTGGTGCCCGCCTGCCGAAAATGCCCAAGTGCATACGGGCTTTCCCGAGCCTGGCTAGCTTCGGAATGTCGTCATGTTAGCCCGCAGCCATATTTTTTACAGGTGCCGCTGCCTGTAATGGGCATTTACAGGCAGCTCTAAAATAGGCTGAGATTTATGGGCTGCCCATAAATTAACGGGCGGTTAGCAACACTGGGCCGACGGCCGGGCAGTCGCAGCCACAGTTCAAAGCAGCCCCAGGGCAGGCGGCCTACCGGAAAATATCCTGCTATCTCAGTAGGCCAGTCCAGCCCTTGCTTTGGGCTCCTGATGTAGACCCCTGATGTCTCATCTGCAATGCAATGAAACTAACCGAGTACAGATCACACTACACTATCGTCCTCCCTGGCCAGGTTGCAGCCGAATCTGGGCGTTTTACGCATCCCTCAGGGTTCTTAATATGTGGGTGGGATCAGTGAATGGATGATTGTTCTCCCACCCCTCTACCTGGCAGCACCTGCCCTGCTGGTCCCAGGTCCCAATGGAAGCATGATGCCAGGGAAACATAGCAGGGGGCATGTGCAAGACAGGGGGCTGTTGCCGGGGTGTGTGGAAGCGATTAGGTGACTCTACAGCTGCCTGATCGCTTCCATTTGACAGTCGGGTTCTAAGATTTACACATGTGTGTAAAATCCCCCACTACTGCTGAAGCAAAGACCCTGCAAGTGTGGAAAAATCCCCATCGATCTGCCAGAAATCCAGTGAGCTCCTAACTTCCTGAATGAGGTGACGACACGCCGCTTCTGCTGCACCGAAATCCCAAGCAGTGTTGTCAGCCCTTCTTTGCGTGCTTCTGCCATTCGCAGACCAGATCTCGGCGGTATCATACCAACCCAGGGACCATTTTCATTGCATGGTGTGGGGGGGCATTTTTGTTTTTACATGCACATGTACAGTAAATGCTGGCAACACCTATTTTTTTTTCTTCCTCCAGTTTCACGTTGCAGTTCCCAGTGTTAGAATTCGGAGCCCTTCCTGCAGAATGCATTAGCGGTGGCGGAGGTCTGTGGTTAGCGCAGGAATTCCACACCTGAGGTTGTCGCGTCTGCGTTCAGCGGGAAATTTTTCGACCTCTTCTTACAGCCAGTCGGTAAAGGGATGCTGGAATCATTGGTGATTAATACTTTGTTCAAGCCAAATCCCACAGACACTCGATCAAGTGTGAACACAGCACACTGACACCAGATGACCCCCCCCCCCCATCTCCTGTCCAGAGTCCGCTCACATTCAAGGGATAGGGCTGTTTTAGGGAGCACCATGACTTCTGCCCCTTACAAAACCTTTAGTTATAAAGCAAACCTATCCAGATGCCTGGAAGAAATCAGTGTTTGGTGTTCACTAGCAACACATGTAGTCATCCATGTTTGGACTGAGGCCAATATATGATGTGTGATGTCACATGATGTCTGGGGAGACACCTCCCAAAAGGTTCCTGCGGCAATAAAAACTGTGCCGCTGCCAGGAGTCAGTGCCAGGACTAGGTCATCCAGTGCCCAGGGCAAAGATGCCAATTTGCGCCTCCCCCCAAGTCACTGTAAGTGTGATGGCCATAGCTAACCCATGTCCAAAGCTCACCTATGTACCTTTCTTCCACAGATTATCTCTGCAATCCCACAGCTGCCCCTCCTCCACCTCATCAACAGCTAAGCTCTGCAGCCCACTTCAAGGCAGGTGGAGGCTGCAGTATATCCTCCAATCTGAAGGTGGCAGGGTACTGTTTCTTCAGGCTGGCAGGAAACCATTGAGTACTAATTGTCCCCTGCTATGGGCTCCAGGCAACTATCTTGGGTAGGATGGCAATCCTACTGGGTTCCCGAAACACTGCTGCTTGTAGGCAAGTGAATGCTGCAGTATATCCTCCAACTTGAAGATGGCACTATGCTATTTCTTAACCACTTGCTTACTGGGAACCTAAACCCCCCTCCCGCCCAGACCAATTTTCAGCTTTTTTTAGCGCTGTCACTCTTTGAATAACAATAGCGCGGTCATACAACACTGTACCCAAATGAAACCCATTTTTATTTTGTTAATACATTTTGCAAACAGGTAATTTTTCTCCTTCATTGATGTTACGCTGATGAGGCTACACTGATGGGCACTGATAGGCTGCATTGATGGGCACTGATAAGGCGACACTGATGAGCACTGATAAGGCGCCACTGATGGGCACTAATAAGTGGCACTGGTGGGCAATGATAGGTGGCATTGGTGGGCACTGATGGGTGGCACTGATGGGCGGCACTGATGGGCATTGATAGGTGGCAATAAAGGCCACTAATAGGTGGCACTGATAGCTGGCACTGATGAGTGGCAGTGATGGGCACTGATGTGTGGCAGTGATGGGCACTGATTGGCACTGGTAGGTGACACTGATGGCAGCACTGCTAGGTGGCACTGATGAGGCACTGATTGGCACCACTGGTGGGCATTGATAGGTGGCACATGTGGGCATTGATAGGTGGTACTTATTGTTTTCACTTATGTACTGGTGGGCACTAATTCGTGGCACTGGCAAGCGGTACTGTTGGGCACGTATGAGTCGGCTTCGCCTCTTCCTCTTCGGGACCGATGTCCCTTCAACAGAAGGCGGTGATCGTTTATTTCTCCTCACACTGTCAGCGTGAGAAGAAAAAAAAAACGATTACTGATCTTCTGTTTACACCACGTGATCAGCTGTCATAGGCTTACAGTTGATCACGTGGTAAGGGGTCGGGATCGACCCCTTACTCCGATCTGTGATCATCTGAGTCTCATTGACTCGGGGGATCACAGCACGTGCTGCACACGCCCTTCAGGGGGCTTTGCCAGCTTGCAAAGGGGAGGACGTCTATTGACACCCTCCTGACAAAGCAAATCCGCGTTGCAGCCGTCATTCGGCTATAGCGCGGATCTGAAGGGGTTAATGCTGGTAGGAGTCTATTGAGGTCTAATTGTTCCCTGCTATGGGCTACAGGCAGCCATTGTAGCACCCTCCCCAACCTCCAAGGGCCTGGTGATGACCCCCAGAGGCTGGTAGGGCCCACATTCCTCCTCAGATTGCTGGTTCCTAGGCATGGTAGGTGTTGTGCAAGGTAAAGAAAAAGGGCGCCAGTCACTTTTAAAAATGAACAAAAGAGATTTTATTTCTCTTAACAAGAACTGTGGGAGAGAAAGGTAGGGCACAGGACACCCTTAGGCAAGTGCAATAGAAAATAGGCAGACTCCTCAGACAAAAATAGAACTAGGCAGACAGAGATACAGAAAAAGGGCCTTTGAGCTGAATGCAGCAATCTGTATTTCGTAGCTACTGCTGTCTCCTATAGCAACAAGCTCAACACTCACAGCTACCCACTGTACTTCTTCAAGCTTAGCTCACAGCTACCCGCTGTCCCTCTTCAAGCTTTACTTAAAGCTACCTGCTGTACCCCTTCAAGCTTTAATCACAGCTACCGGCTGTACCTCTTCAAGCTTTACTTAAAGCTACCCCCTGTGCTCCTTCAAGGTTTACTCACAGCTACCCGCTGTACTTCTTGGATGAGTTCTCTCCTGAAGCTTTCCCAGTCACTGCACAGTCCCCGGCTAATGAAAAGTCTCTTCTGGTAATCCTTCAAAACTCCATCCCTTTACACCTGCCTCTGGCAACAAGAATGGTTGACCCTCTGGCAACTTCTTCTCCCTTGCCTTCCAGCAGCGTTAAGGCTCCTCTCGGGCCGAGCCTCTTGAGACATGGTTAGGCCTCAGGCTTCAGGCCTACACCTCTGCTGCTGCTGCTCCACACACACCCACAAGCCGCAGCCCGGGTGGAAAGAACCCCGATCATCTAAACTCCTCTGAATAAATAGCCTCTCCCAGCAGCCTCAGTGGCCAAAGAAACTCCTGCTGATTGGCTGAGAAAGGTATACTCACTCATAACCCAAATTCACTGTAATTAATCACACTAGTGCCAAAGGTAACAGTGCCACCAATTAACAAAAGGGAGAAACCACAGTTAAACCCAGGCTTAAGAGAAACCCATTTGATCAAAGACTACAAATTAGCCAGGCTAGATACCACCTAGCACAACTAAATTTACTAGCAGCCCTGTTTAGGACAAGGGTGCTACACTCTCCCCCTGCCAAGGAGACTACGTCCTCAGAGTCTGCACAAAAGAAAAAAACATATGCTCTCAAAAAGTGGACAGGGAGGGGTAACATGGAAGGATGAACATTATAATAACAAATACGAGTGGCATTCCACACGAGAATGGATAAATATGAAACTTTATTTACAATCATGTGTGGCATTCCACACGATAGCAAGTAGATAATGCAATAAACAATAACCTAATAGTCTAACTATCTATCTAAAATTGACATGATAATGTAACTGAAGATGAACATTACTGTACAAGACTGAGATTCTGTCTCTCCTCATCCTAGGAAGACGCAGGGTGTATAGAAACACGTGAAAGCATTGGACTATGCAATATTAATAATATGGCATTTAGCAACACACTATAGGATAATCTACTAGTATAGCAATATCTGCGCAGAATAAACCTTTATATACATACCTAGAGCATTGTCTACTCTCAGCTGAGAGCAACAAGAAGGTGTGGAGTGAACACAGCAATATATCCTAATATATTTACAATTCTAGCAAATAACTGTACCTAGAAATAGTGACGCAATGAAGGAGGCCCCGCGCTTTTAACCCTTTATTTTGCTGTTAGCATGGGTTAAAAGCACTCGAAAAGCGCCGCAAAAACTATGATTTAGCTGCGCTTTACCGCTGACAAGCGGGCGCTGGCAGTGTGAAAGGGCTATTACTGCTTTTGAAATAAGTGTCAAGTTGCCAAAGCGTGTCACCCCGAATTTTTTTTTTAAATATGCAAATGTATAGCTGCCCTATTAACCCCTTTAGGACGAGGCCTATTTTTCAAACTTGATGTTTACAAGTTAAAATCAGGTCTTTTTGCTAGAAAATTACTTAGAACCCCCAAACATTATATATTTTATTCAGACACCCGAGAGAATAAAATGGCGGTCGTTGCAATACTTTATGTCACACCTTATTTGTGCAGCGGTCTTACAAACGCCAAATTTTTGGAAAAATTACACTTTTTGAATTAAAAAATAAGAAAACAGTAAAGTTAGCCCAGTTTAATTTTTTTTAATATTGTGAAAGATGATGTTGTTAAAATTGATACCCAACATGTCACGCTTCAAAATTGCGCACACTTGTGGAATGGCGACAAACTTTGACCCTTAAAAAATCTCCATAGGCAGCTTAAAAACTTCTACAGGTTACCAGTTTTGAGTTACAGAGGAGGTTTTTTGCTAGAATTATTGCTCTCGCTCTAACGATCGCGGCGATATCTCACATGTGTGGTTTGAACATTTTTGGGTCACTTTTATTCCTATTACAAGGAATGTAAAACATCCCTTGTAATAGACGAAAAAGCGTGACAGGACCTCTTAAATGTGAGATCTGGGGGTCGAAAAGACGTCACATCTCATATTTACACTTAAATGCAATAAAAAAAAATTTCCCCTTTGAGGCCGTTGGGCGGAAGTGACGTTTTGACGTTGCTCCCATCATTCAGTTGAGTAGGGGGGGGGCAGCATTCCTTCACTTGACTTCCAGCCTCAGAGGGGAAAAGATCCAATCGTCTCCGCCGCTACTGACGGCTCCGGTAAGCGTCGGAGACGACCGGAATGCGGTGGGAGGGGGGCTGGGCACCTCTCCCGCCGCCGATAAAAGTGACCTTGCGGCGAATCTGCCAGGGAGACCACTTTTATCTCAAAAGAGGACCGCCCGCCATTGGAGAAAATACCGGGGATTATGGCAGCTATCTGACGCTGAGGAAGAGTCTGATCAGTCACAGGATTCTCCCCTCCATTCACAAATTGTGTTGCAGTATAATCAGTGAAAGAACTTTTGTCACTGGAGGAGAAGGCAGGAGGGGGACGTGTCCCCATTGGATCCTCTTTAGTGCAGCTAAACTTGAAGACCCAAATCTGTTACCCCCACAGAGCCAAAATTTAAGCAGCAGGAAGAGGACGGGGCATCCCTACAGTGAAGATTCCTGCAGAATCCAGCACATCCTTCATTAGAGGTAAGTAATAAAACTGAAGCTATAGAGAAAGATAGAGCTAGAGATGAAACCTCCATGTGACATTCTCATACTGCCCTGTCCTCTTCCTGCTGCTGAAGTTCGGGCACTGTGAGGGTTAACAGCTTTCTTATTGGAGGAGAAGACAGGAGGGGAGCGTGTCCTCGTCGGATCATCTTTAGTACAGCTGAGCTTGGAGACCCAAAGCTGTTACCCCCACAGATACAGAAGTTCAGCATCAGGAAGAGGACGGGGCATCCCTACAGTGAAGAGTTCTGCAGAATCCAGCACATCCTTCATTAGAGGTAAGTAATGGAACCAAAGCTATAGAGAAAAAAAATGTTTTTTAGCCAAACTTCAGCTTTCAATTTTTAGATAAGAGCTAGAGATGAAACCTCCATGTGACATTCGCATGCTGCCCTGTCCTCTTCCTGCTGCTGAAGTTTGGGCACTGTGGGAGTTAACAGCTTTCTTATTGGAGGAGAAGACAGGAGGGGAGCGTGTCCTCGTCGGATCATCTTTAGTACAGCTGAGCTTGGAGACCCAAAGCTGTTACCCCAACAGATACAGAAGTTCAGCAACAGGAAGAGGACGGGGCATCCCTACAGTGAAGAGTTCTGCAGAATCCAGCACATCCTTCATTAGAGGTAAGTAATGGAACCAAAGCTATAGAGAAAAAAAATGTTTTATAGCCAAACTTCAGCTTCCAATTTTTAGAAAGAACTAGAGATGAAACCTCCATGTGACATTCGCATGCTGCCCTGTCCTCTTCCTGCTGCTGAAGTTTGGGCACTGTGGGAGTTAACAGCTTTCTTACTGGAGGAGAAGACAGGGGGGGTCGCGGATCATCTTTAGTACAGCTGAGCTTGGAGACCCAAAGCTGTTACCCCAACAGATACAGAAGTTCAGCAACAGGAAGAGGACGGGGCATCCCTACAGTGAAGAGTTCTGCAGAATCCAGCACATCCTTCATTAGAGGTAAGTAATGGAACCGAAGCTATAGAGAAAAAAAATGTTTTATAGCCAAACTTCAGCTTTTAATTTTTAGATAGAACTAGAGATGAAACCTCCATGTGACATTCTCATACTGCCCTGTCCTCTTCCTGCTGCTGAAGTTTGGGCACTGTGGGAGTTAACAGCTTTCTTATTGGAGGAGAAGACAGGGGGGGTCGCGGATCATCTTTAGTACAGCTGAGCTTGGAGACCCAAAGCTGTTACCCCAACAGATACAGAAGTTCAGCAACAGGAAGAGGACGGGGCATCCCTACAGTGAAGAGTTCTGCAGAATCCAGCACATCCTTCATTAGAGGTAGGTAATAGAACTGAAGCTGTAGAGAAAACAAGTTTCTTCAGCTAAACTTCAGCTTTGAACAAAGTTTTGGCTTTATTTTTGAGTTCTTCTTCTTTAAGGCACAGACCGCTCTTCTCTCCGAGGTCTCATTTCCATTCCTGGACGAGGATGAAGCCCGCTCCATGTGACTGATGTGCACTCCGGCTTTTTCCTGTGTATATTTTTTTCCTCTCTTATTTTTGACAGAACACAAAGTCGCGCTTTGTACGGGTTGGTTATTTTGGACTTGTGAAGTGAACAGGCATGCCGTCAGCCGGTTGGGTTTGGCAGGTAACGCTCTACAAAACTCTCATTCAGGGAACGTAGGAGTGAATCTGAGGTCAGACCCCTCCCCCCCCCAATTATCATTTCACTTGTACAAGAGCTTTTAAAGTGAACCTGTAGGGGATGCCGCCGATTTTAGACTACTTTCACACTGGGGCGGGTGGACGTCGGCGGTAAAGCGGGCTATTTTAGCGCTGCTTTACCGTCATTTTAGCGGCGCTATTCGGACGCTAACGGGGCGGTTTTAACCCCTGCTAGCAGCTGAAAAAGGGTTAAAACCGCCGGCAAAGCGCCGCTTTGCCGGCGGTTTGCCGGCGCTGCCCCATTATTTTCAATGGGCAGGGGAGCTTTAGGAGCGGTGTATGCTCTGCTCCTACAGCGCTGCAAAGATGCGGCTTGCAGGACTTTTTTACCGTCCTGCAAGCGCACCGCTCCAGTGTGAAAGCACTCAGCTTTCACACTGGAGAGACAGGAGAGGCTCTTTACAGGCGCTATTTTTAGTGCTGTAGCGACTGTAAAGCGCCTCAGTGTGAAAGTAGCCTTAAAGCAGTTGTAGCGGCTCCTCTCCTGGACTGAAACGGCTTCCCCTGATTTCGCCGCACACTGTGAGCTTCTCACAACGTGCATTAAGAAGCTGCAGCAAGTCAGATAGAGCCCCGCCTCATTTCCTGGCTGGAGGACGTCCCCAGCCTGTCCGTCCCTGACCCCGCCTCTTTCTTTTATTGGCTTGCAGCTCGATCAATCATGGAGGCTCAGCATCACATATGGAGGGTACCTGCTGTTTTCAAGAAGGTACAGTAGATAGAGCTCCTCCCTCCAGCCACGATCGTGTAACGACATGTAAACCAACGATTTTAATGCTACATTTAGAGGAGTGCCAGCATTTATAATAAGAAAAAGGTACCTGCGTCCCAACATAGTAGAGAAGGGATTTTTTGGGAGGCTAAAATGGACTTTAACCACTTGCCGACCGGCTCACGCCGATATACATCGGCAAAGTGGCACGTTCCTGTAAAAACAACATATGGATACGTCGTTACCTTTAAGCAGCGTTTGCCGCCGGCCACCCGCGTTCGTGGGCACGAAAGCCAGAACGGGGATTTGTGTGTGTAAAAACACAAATCCCTGTTCTGTCAGGGGAGAGGAGACAGATCGTTTGTTCCTAGTAAGTAGGAACAGCGATATGTCTCCTCCCCCAGTCAGTCCCATCCTCCCCACAGTAAGGAACACTCAGGTGGAAACACATTTATCCCCTCAATCGCCCCTAGTGTTAACTCCTTCCCTTCCAGTGACATTTACACAATAATCTGTGAATTTTTTTAGCACTGATCGCTGTATAAATGTCACTGGTCCCAAAAATGTGTCAAAAGTGTCCGATCTGTCGCTAAAAATCGCAGATCACCGCCATTACTAGTCAAAAAACAAAAAAATAATAATAAAAATGCTATAAAAATGCCATAAATCTTTCCCATAGTTTGTAGACACTATAACTTTTGCACAAACCAATCAATACACGCTTATTGAGATTTTTTTTTACCGAAAATATGTAGGAGAATACAAATTGGCCTAAACTGATGAAGAAATTTTTTTTTAAAAAACATTTTTGGGGATAAATATTATAGCAAAAAAAAATATTGTTTTCTTTTCAAAATTGTCGCTCTTTTTTTGTTTTATAGCGCAAAAAATAAAAACCGCAGAGGTGATCAAACACCACCAAAAAAAAGCTCTATTTGTGGGAAAAAAAGGACGTCAATATTGTTTGGGTAAAACGCCGCAGGTCCGCGCAATTGTCAGTTAAAGCGACGCAATGCCGTATCGCAAAAAATGGCCTGGTCAGGAAGGGGGAAAATCTTCCTGTCTGAAAAGTGGTTAATGGTACCGTACAAAGGCTTAGGATAACATAATTGCTATCAATTTTTTTTAGGTTTTATTAATTACATAGTTTAAATTTTAGCAAAAAAACAAGGATAGTCAAGGAGTCTCACCCTAAGTGTACGTTTCTGGAAATGGGAGGATTAGATAGCAGCAGGGCCATCTTTAAGGCAGGGCAAAAGGGGCACCAGCCCTGGGCCCTGTCATTGTTGTGGGACCCAAAGCAGCTGCCTCATACTTGCCATCTATCCTGGTTTAAATTCCCTTGTCCCTTCAGGTTTTAGTCCCGTGCTGTGTCCCGATATTTCAGTGTGAAGTGTTGTGTACAGACGACTCACCTGCAGACCCTGTGTTTACATGTAAATAACCGGCATTCATATGTAAATAGCGGCGGACCGGCAGCATTCATATGTAAATAGAGGCGGTATTGATATGTATATCATGCCCCCCCTGAGGTCATAACCACCATCACCTATACTGAATGCTGCCCACTGGGGAGGTAAAGGGGCATGCTTGAAAAGTCCTGCCTACAACTGTGGTCATTAAGCCTATCATCCGCCTGTTCTGCAAAGGTGCACAGGTGAGCAAGGAGGGGATGTATGGAGGCAGTGGCGTCACTAGGGTTGGTGTCACCCGGTGCGTAAAAAATTGGTGTCACCTCCCTCCACCAACTATAGCCCCCCCTCAGTACAGACCCTCCTCCACTAACTGCAGACCCCCCTCTCAGTATAGACCCCCCCACTAAGTACAGACCCCCCTCTCGCAGTATAGATCCTCCTCACTAAGTACAGACCCCCCTCTCGCAGTATAGATCCTCCTCACTAAGTACAGACCCCCCTCTCGCAGTATAGATCCTCCTCACTAAGTACAGACCCCCTCCATCACTATAGCCCCCCTCATTGCAGACCCCCCATCTATCAGTATAGCCCCCCTCTATCAGCATAGACCCCTATCTATCAGTATAGACCCCCTTAGTGCAGACCTCCATCTATCAGTATAGACCCCCCTCAGTGCAGACCCCCCTCTATCAGTATAGACCCCCCTCTATCACTATAGACCCCAGTGTAGACCCCCTCCATCAGTGCAGACCTCCCCTCCCTCATTGCAGACCCCCCTCCATCAGTTCACACCCCCTATCAGTACAGACCCCCCCCTCCATCAGTTCACACCCCCCTCAGTACAGACCCCCCTCCATCAGTTCACACCCCCCAGTACAGACCCCCCCTCCATCAGTGCAGGCCCCCCACAATGCAGACCCCCCTCAGTGCAGACCACCCCCTCCATCAGTGCAGACCCCCATCAATGCAGACCCCCCTCATTGCAGACCCCCCTCCCTCCATCAATGCAGACCCCCCTCAGTGCAGACCCCCACCCCATTAATGCAGACCCCACTCAGTGCAGACCCCCCTCCCTCCATCAATGCAGACCCCCACCCCTTTAATGCAGACCCCCCTCAGTGCAGACCCCCCCTCGGTGCAGACCCCCATGGTGCAGACCCCCCATCAATGCAGACTCCACTCAGTGCAGACCCCCCTCCCTCCATCAATGCAGACCCCCCTCAGTGCAGACCCCCACCCCATTAATGCAGACCCCACTCAGTGCAGACCCCCCTCCCTCCATCAATGCAGACCCCCACCCCTTTAATGCAGACCCCCCTCAGTGCAGACCCCCACCCCATCAATGCAGACCCCCCTCAGTGCAGACCACCATCCCTCCATCAGTGCAGACCCCTCTCCCATAGTTTTCCCCCCAGCACATGTCTATTTGGATAAAAACTTTACAGACCTCAGAACAGCGCGGGATAGGCACAGCGACATGTGTCCCTCAGACTCCTCCTCCTTCCCCTTTGTAAACAGAGAGGAGAGGGAGGCGGCCTTCGGTCAGCTCCACTGTGCGCAGCGCTGTGTAGGGGTGAGGACTGTGCAGCGTGCAGTGTTAGCGAGCGGTGCCGCTGCCCACAGGTGTCACCCCTTTGGCGGGTGTCACCCGGTGCGGCCCGCGCCCCCCGGCAACACCTGTGTATGGAGGTAAGGAAGGTGGGTGCAAAGATGAGCCGAGAAGGCAGATAGAGTTAAAGGGGGGTGGAGGGTTGGAGTGGAGAGGATGGGGGAGGTTTGGGGCGTAGAGGTTAGTAGGGGTATTAAGATGCAAAGGTGTACTGACAGGGTGGGTAATAAAGATGTAGGTCGCGTATCGGGCAGCCCATAAGTCATACGGCGGCGTCCCAGAACGGCCGCTCTCGCGCGCCTGCGGCCACGCTGTGTTGCTAGGACACAGCGCGACCCCAATCTCTGTAAAGAGCCACGTCCAATCACAGCCAGTGATCTCACAGGTAAACATGGAGATGCCGATATTTGGCGCTCCTCGCCTCACACTGACAGAGTGTGTGGCGAGGAGAGCCGATCAGCGGCATCTCCACGCAGGGGGGCATCTGCACATGTGATCAGGGCACTGATCATCAGTGCCTTGATTACAATATAGTGTGGAGTGGCAGCAATCAGTGCCCACCAGTGGCAGCAATCAGTGCCCACCAGTGGCAGCAATCAGTGCCCACCACTGCCCACAAGTGCCACCAATAAGTGCCCATTAACCATGCCAGTCAGTGATGGCTATCAGTGCCGCCTATCGGTGCTGACCATCAATGCCCATCACTGCTGTCGATCAATGCCCATCAGTGTCGCCCATCAGTGCCACCTATCAGTGCCCATCAGTGCCGCCTATCAGTGCCCATCAGTGCCACCTATCAGTGCCCATCAGTGCCGCCTATCAGTGCCCATCAGTGCCGCCTATCAGTGCCACATATCAGTGCCTCATCAGTGCCCATAAGTGCAACCTCAAAAATAAAAAATAATAATAAAAATAGTAATAAAAAAATAAAAAAAGGTTTCCTGTACAAGCATAAGAGAACACAACCTATAAATACTAGCAAGAAATTTATTACCAAAATTCCACACAACATGGCACCGGTTGGGTGGAGCTGACATATAAGTCTTGCACCCACCCCGGTACTAGGAAATGTTCCTTTTCTCTGTACGGCTTTGAAAGGTCTTCTTAGCTGGGTCGGCTTGTTTTGCCGTGTGGTTTGCCGTTCTCCGGCTCGGCATCATTGCTGTTTATTTGTCTTGTAGGAGTCGCATTCCTGAGGATGAAGATGTCCTCATATGGAGGCCACACATCCACAATGGAAGCCCACAGAGGGCCCCGCAGCCCTCAGAGCCCGGGAAGGAGAACGTGTCCTGGGACAGGATGTTCGGTCCTTGCGGCAGGAACGGCGTGAAATAATGCTGACGGGGAACTCCACTGCGGGACAACACATTGATTATGTTCTATTTATTTCCTTTATTATATTCAGGATTTAAAAAATTATAGTAAAATGTTTAGGCATTAAGTTGGGGATAAGGTTAAAGCGGGGGCCCCGTATTACATTTCTTTTTTCATGTACAGTACATTGCTAGTGCAACATGCACACTTATGTGTCAGTGTAAATGGAAAGTGAGACCTGGAGGAGAGAATGGACGGAGGGGCGGCATGAATAAGGGGGGAGCAGGGTCAGGGAACGGTCAGCTAGGTCAGTGTGTTTGGTGGGGGTGTAGCCCAGTGGAGGCCCATGCATTGTGGGCGCACAGGCGCAGCCCCCCCATCCCTGCTGCTGCCTCCCTATCCATGCGCCCGGCCCCTTTCAGGACGCCGGACGTATGGACTCCTATGGTGGGGGCAGGAGGGGGTGTATTTTTTTTGAAGCATCCGATTAGAGCCAGAGGCTCTAATAGACTTCAAATAAGAGTGGGCTTGGGGCGCAGAGAGTGAATATTCGTCATTTTTACACCGCATTGCCTCCCCACCAATCTGGAGGCAGCTCAGTGAGACCTGTTTCCTGATTGGCCAAAGTGCCAGGCGTCTCTATTGGATGCTCAGCACTTTGGCGGAAGTGGGACAGAGCGAAGGAAGCTGAAAAGAGGAGAGGAGACGCCGGAGAAGAGGACACCTTATCTTACCCTCCTCCTGCACGAGGTGTCCCGCGATCCATCTGCGCGCGCAGGGGGAGGTGGTGTGAGCTGGGTGTCACTGGCAGCATTTGATGGGCACACTGGCAGCATATGATGGGCAGACTGGCAGCATTTGATGGGCACACTGGAAGCGTTTGATGGGCACAGTGGCAGCATTTGATGGGCACAGTGGCAGTATTTGGTGGGCACAGTGGCAGCGTTTGGCACAGTGGCAGCGTTTGATGGGCACAGTGGCAGCATTTGAGGGCACAGTGGCAGAGTTTGATGGCACAGTGGCAGCGTTTGATGGGCACAGTGCAGTGTTTGATGGGCACAGTGGCAGTGTTTGATGGGCACAGTGGCAGCGTTTGGCACAGTGGCAGCATTTGATGGGCACAGTGGCAGAGTTTGATGGCACAGTGGCAGCGTTTGATGGGCACAGTGGCAGTGTTTGATAGGCACAGTGGCAGAGTTTGATGGCACAGTGGCAGTGTATGGTGGCACAGTGGCAGCGTTTGATGGGCACAGTGGCAGTGTTTGATGGGCACAGTGGCAGCGTTTGGGCACAGGGGCAGAGTTTGTTGGCACAGTGGCAGCATTTGATGGGCACAGTGGCTGAGTTTGATGGCACAGTGGCAGCGTTTGATGAGCACAGTGGCAGTGTTTGATAGGCACAGTGGCAGAGTTTGACGGCACAGTGGCAGCGTATGGTGGCACAGTGGCAGCGTTTGATGGGCACAGTGGCAGTGTTTGATGGGCACAGTGGCAGCGTTTGGGCACAGTGGCAGAGTTTGATGGCACAGTGGCAGCGTTTGATGGGCACAGTGGCTGAGTTTGATGGCACAGTGGCAGTGTTTGATGGCACAGTGGCAGTGTTTGATGGCACAGTGGCAGCGTTTGATGGGCACAGTGGCAGTGTTTGATGGGCACAGTGGCAGAGTTTGATGGGCACAGTGGCAGCATTTGATGGGCACAGTGGCAGTGTTTGATGGGCACAGTGGCAGGGTTTTGATGGCACAGTGGCAGCGTTTGATGGGCACAGTGGCAGCAATTGATGATTTTTTTTCAAAATGTAATTTTTTGCGCCCCACCTAAATTGTTGAGCACCAGCTGCCACTAGTGTAGCCCTTACCTGATTGGAGGCCGAGGTTGAAGGGGCAGGGTTCAGATGAGAGGGTCTTGGCGGTGAGGTAGTTCTCTCACATTCCAAGGAGTCAGGAGAAGTGGCAGCTAAACCACCCACCCGCCCTGGTGTTAGGGGTTACCGAGGTGGATAGGTAAGTGGTTGTATTTTTGTGTCTAAAGTTTCTTATCGAGTTTATACAAAAAAAAAATGATGATAATAATAATTAAAAAAAAGAACAATATATAATAATAATAATTTACTAAATGTTGTATGTTGCTCATTTTATTACAGCAGTTGGCGGGTCAAGGGGTCTTTGGGGGGGTCAGTAATTACAAGGTTACAAAAGTGTGGGGCCCATCTAAGGTATGGCGCTTCCACTTGGTGGTTCTCCGAGGAGGGAGGTCTCCTGGGGGAGGGGAATATGGAATTATGTGTGATGTCGGAACGTCTTCGAGACGGATGGGGCGTGGCTGAGGACATGGGACGATTCCAGTTAAAATGGTGCCTTAACCACTTGAGCCCCGGACCATTATGCTGCCTAAGGACCAGAGGTCTTTTTCCAATTTGGCACTGCGTCGCTTTAACTGCTAATTGCGCGGTCATGCAATGCTGTACCCAAACGAAATTTGCGTCCTTTTCTTCCCACAAATAGAGCTTTCTTTTGATGGTATTTGATCACCTCTGCAGTTTTTATTTTTTGCGCTATAAACGGAAAAAGACCGAAAATTTTGAAAAAAAATGATATTTTCTACTTTTTGTTATAAAAAAAATCCAATAAACTAAATTTTAGTCATACATTTAGGCCAAAATGTATTCGGCCACATGTCTTTGGTAAAAAAAATGTCAATAAGTGTATATTTATTGGTTTGCGCAAAAGTTATAGCGTCTACAAACTAGGGTACATTTTCTGGAATTTACACAGCTTTTAGTTTATGACTGCCTATGTCATTTCTTGAGGTGCTAAAATGGCAGGGCAGTACAAAACCCCCCCAAATGACCCCATTTTGGAAAGTAGACACCCCAAGGAAATTGCTGAGAGGCATGTTGAACCCATTGAATATTTATTTTTTTTGTCCCAAGTGATTGAAAAATGACAAAAAAAAAAAAAAAAAAAAATATTTACAAAAAGTCGTCACTAAATGATATATTGCTCACACAGGCCATGGGCCTATGTGGAATTGCACCCCAAAATACATTTAGCTGCTTCTCCTGAGTATGGGGATACCACATGTGTGGGACTTTTTGGGAGCCTAGCCGCGTACGGGGCCCCGAAAACCAATCACCGCCTTCAGGATTTCTAAGGGTGTAAATTTTTGCTTTCACTCTTCACTGCCTATCACAGTTTCGGAGGCCATGGAATGCCCAGGTGGCACAAAACCCCCCAAAATGACCCCATTTTGGAAAGTAGACACCCCAAGCTATTTGCTGAGAGGCATATTGAGTCCATGGAATATTTTATATTTTGACACAAGTTGCGGGAAAGTGACACTTTTTTTTTTTTTTTTTTTTTTTTTTCATAAAGTTGTCACTAAATGATATATTGCTCACACAGGCCATGGGCATATGTGGAATTGCACCCCAAAATACATTTAGCTGCTTCTCCTGAGTATGGGGATACCACATGTGTGGGACTTTTTGGGAGCCTAGCCGCGTACTGGACCCCAAAAACCAATCACTGCCTTCAGGATTTCTAAGGGTGAAAATTTTTGATTTCACTCTTTACTGCCTATCACAGTTTCGGAGGCCATGGAATGCCCAGGTGGCACAAAACCCCCCCAAATGACCCCATTTTGGAAAGTAGACACCCCAAGCTATTTGCTGAAAGGCATGGTGAGTATTTTGCAGCTCTCATTTGTTTTTGAAAATGAAGAAAGACAAGAAAAAACATTTTTTTTTTTCTTTTTTCAATTTTCAAAACTTTGTGACAAAAAGTGAGGTCTGCAAAATACTCACTATACCTCTCAGCAAATAGCTTGGGGTGTCTACTTTCCAAAATGGGGTCATTTGGGGGGGTTTTGTGCCACCTGGGCATTCCATGGCCTCCGAAACTGTGATAGGCAGTGAAGAGTGAAATCAAAAATTCACGCCCTTAGAAAGCCTGAAGGCGGTGCTTGGTTTTCGGGGTCCCGTACGCGGCTAGGCTCCCAAAAAGTCTCACACATGTGGTATCCCCGTACTCAGGAGAAGCAGCAGAATGTATTTTGGGGTGTAATTTCATATATTTCCATGGCATGTTTGAGCAATATATCATTTAGTGACAACTTTGTGCAAAAAAAAAAAAAAAAAAAAAAAAATTTGTCTCTTTCCCGCAACTTGTGTCGCAATATAAAATATTCCATGGACTCGACATGCCTCTCAGCAAATAGCTTGGGGTGTCTACTTTCCAAAATGGGGTCATTTGGGGGGGTTTTGAACTGTCCTGGCATTTTATGCACAACATTTAGAAGCTTATGTCACACATCACCCACTCTTCTAACCACTTGAAGACAAAGCCCTTTCTGACACTTATTGTTTACATGAAAAAGTTTTTTTTATTTGCAAAAAAATTACTTTGAACCCCCAAACATTATATATTTTTTTAAAGCAAATGCCCTACAGATTAAAATGGTGGGTGTTTCATTTTTTTTTTTCACACAGTAATTGCGCAGCGATTTTTCAAACGCATTTTTTGGGGAAAAAACACACTTTTTTTAATTTTAATGCACTAAAACACGCTATATTGCCCAAATGTTTGATGAAATAAAAAAGATGATCTCAGGCCGAGTACATGGATACCAAACATGACATGCTTTAAAATTGCGCACAAACGTGCAGTGGCAACAAAATAAATACATGTTTAAAAGCCTTAAAAAGCCTTTACAGGTTACCACTTTAGATTTACAGAGGAGGTCTACTGGAAAAATTACTGCACTCGATCTGGCCTTCGCGGTGATACCTCACATGCATGGTGCAATTGCTGTTTACGTTTGACGACAGACCGCCGCTTGCGTTCGCCTTAGCGCGAGAGCAGGGGGCGACAGGGGTGTTTTTTTTTTTTTTTTTTTTTTTCTTTATTATTTTTTTGCTTTTTTAATCTTACTTTTAAACTGTTCCTTTCATATTTTTTTTTTTAATCATTTTTATTGTTATCTCGGGGAATGTAAATATCCCCTATGATAGCAATAGGTAGTGACAGGTACTCTTTTTTGAAAAAATTGTGGTCTATTAGACCCTAGATCTCTCCTCTGCCCTCAAAGCAAATGACCACACCAAGATCGGTGTGATAAAATGCTTCCCCAATTTCCCAATGGCGCTATTTACATCCGGCGAAATCTAAGTCATGAAATACTCGTAGCTTCCGGTTTCTTAGGCCATAGAGATGTTTGGAGCCACTCTGGTCTCTGATCAGCTCTATGGTCAGCTGGCTGAATCACCGGCTGCATTCTCAGGTTCCCTGTTGAGACAGGAGAGCCAGAGAAAAACACGGAAGACGGTGGGGGGGGGGGGGGCATTCCCTCCCACGGCTTGTAAAAGCAGTCTAGAGGCTAATTAGCCGCTAGGATTGCTTTTACATGAAAGCCGACCGCTGGCTGAAAAGAATGATACCAAGATGATACCTAAACCTGCAGGCATCATTCTGGTATAACCACTCAAAGTCGTGAATGGCGTACCTGAAGACAAAAAAATGGTTAACAATGGTTAACAATAAAGCACAGTAAAGTGTAAATAATTACACACCTGAAAAACAAACATGATAAAACATAATAACAATAACAATAACAATCAATAACAATAACAATAAAACATTGCAGAATAGAATACAGTAAAAAAGAGCAGAACAATAGAGAGAGAGAATAGAGAGAGAGAGAACAATAAAACAACAACTATTTTTTTTTATTTCATATTTTTTTTTTTTTTACACTTTTTTTGTAACTAACTTTTATAACGGTAACCGGTTCCAGGTTCGGGTCTCTCAAAATGTGATGGCATCTTGGGAGACCCTGTGAAAGTGCGCCTAGTCTGTGCAATGCTGTACCCTACGCTAATACTCAACTAGTGAATGGTAGCGTTCAAAACATTCACCAATGCAAAGACCAGGATTGTCAGGACAGGAGGGACAATAATAGCGGGTGTCACGCCTATATCCTCGCTTGCTGCAGACACGACATCTTTTTTGGGGGGGTTCGTTGGGTAGGGGTACTCGGGAGGACATAAAAATGCCTCTCATGCAGCCGACTGCATTTGGTTGGGGATGTGAATGGGGGAAGTACGGGTGCTGCAGAAGCGGTGGGTTCCCAATTAGGATTGGCGAATGCAGCAGGAAGGGCACTATGGGCACGACGGGCCTGTGTTTGTCTTTTTGGTGGCAGCGGGACACTACTTGTGCTTGCCACCTCACCAGCTTGAACTGCACTTATGGGACTCGCCACGTCACCAAGTGTTACTGCAGTGCTGGTTTGACTACGACCGGGGTGTACTAGGCCGCTGGTGCTTGCCAGTTCACCAAAACACTACCAAAAAACTGTTAGCGATTGCAGGGATCAGGCCTGACTCTGCGAACGCTGCAGTTATGCGTTTAGTGTTTTGTAAGTGACAGTGATCGATCGATACTGCACTTGGGTGGGCTGGGCTGGGCCGGGCGGAGGGGCAAAACGCAGGTGCTAGCAGGTATCTGGGCTGATCCCGCTAACACTGCGTTTGTGGGAACCCTAAACTGCTGGTGACGCTAGTATAGATCTGATCGGATCAGATATTGATGCGATCAGATACTATACCACTAAGGGAGGTGTACAGTGCGTGCGTGGGTGTTAGCGGTACTGGCGCTAATCTGACGCTGCCTGGGGCTGGTGCTTGCCAGTTCACCAAAACGCTACAAAAAAAACTGTTAGCGATCGCAGGGATCAGGCCTGACTCTGCGAACGCTGCAGTTATGCGTTTAGTGTTTTGTAAGTGACAGTGATCGATCGATACCGCACTTGGGTGGGCTGGGCTGGGCTGGGCGGAGGGGCAAAACGCAGGTGCTAGCAGGTATCTGGGCTGATCCCGCTAACACTGCGTTTGTGGGAACCCTAAACTGCTGGTGACGCTAGTATAGATCTGATCGGATCAGATATTGATGCGATCAGATACTATACCACTAAGGGAGGTGTACAGTGCGTGCGTGGGTGTTAGCGGTACTGGCGCTAATCTGACGCTGCCTGGGGCTGGTGCTTGCCAGTTCACCAAAACGCTACAAAAAAAACTGTTAGCGATCGCAGGGATCAGGCCTGACTCTGCGAACGCTGCAGTTATGCGTTTAGTGTTTTGTAAGTGTCAGTGATCGATCGATACTGCACTTGGGTGGGCTGGGCTGGGCCGGGCGGAGGGGAAAAACGCAGGTGCTAGCAGGTATCTGGGCTGATTCCGCTAACACTGCGTTTTTGGGAACCCTAAACTGCTGGGGACGCTAGTATAGATCTGATCGGATCAGATATTGATCCGTTCAGATACTATACCACTAAGGGAGGCGTACGGTGCGTGCGTGGGTGTTAGCGGTACTGGCGCTAATCTGACGCTGCCTGGGGCTGGTGCTTGCCAGTTCACCAAAATGCTACCAAAAAAACTGTTAGCGATCGCAGGGATCAGGCCTGACTCTGCGAACGCTGCAGTTATGCGTTTAGTGCCTTGTAAGTGACAGTGATCGATCGATACTGCACTTGGGTGGGCCGGGCGGAGGGACAAAACGCAGGTGCTAGCGGGTATCTGGGCTGATCCCGCTAACACTGCGTTTTTGGGAACCCTAAACTGCTGGGGACGCTAGTATAGATCTGATCGGATCAGATATTGATCCGATCAGATACTATACCACTAAGGGAGGCGCATGCTGCGTGCGTGGGTGTTAGCGGTACTGGCGCTAATTTGACGCTGCCTGGGGCGACGCATATCACCGCCGGGCGATCGGGGGGCTAAACCTTTATTCGGTAATAAACGGCGGGTGCCCTGACACTATAAAAAATAAACGAACTAACCAGCGTCAACCGTAACGGTTATACGGTGATCAGTGGTGAAAGGGTTAACTAGGGGGCAATCAAGGGGTTAAAACATTTATTAGGTAGTATATGGGGGTCCCTGACGCTATAAAACGCTGACGGCGAACCTAAATATTTACCTCACTAACTAGCGTCACCAGCGACACTAATACAGCGATCAGAAAAATGATCGCTTAGCGACACTGGTGACAGGGGGTGATCAAGGGGTTAAAACTTTATTAGGGGGGGTTAGGGGGGTACCCTAGACCTAAAGGGGGGTAATATACACTGTCCCAACACTGTCACTGTCACAAACTGACACTATGCAGTAATCAGAAAAAAAAAAAAAAAAAACTGCTGGTGTCAGTTTGTGACAGGGGGGGGGGGGGTGATTGGGGGGGGATCGGGGGGCGATCGGGGGGGGGATCGGGGTGATTTGTGTGCCTGGCATGTTCTACTGTGTGTGTAGTGTTTGTGCACTCACATACTTGTCGTCTCTCCTCGGGCCGGAACGGAAAATACCGACCCGAGGGGAGATGACATCACTTCCTTTGCTGCTGTTTAGCATACAGCAGCAAAGGAGTGTTTTCATTGGCCGGCGGCGATCGCGAGGGGGGGGCCACGAACGGATGGTCTCCCCCTCATCACCGATCGCCGCTGGACAAACGACGACCGCCTCGGGCACCGGGGGGGGGTCCGATCGGACCCCCCACCCGCGGAAGGCAAATCACGTACCCTGTACGTGATTTTGCCTGTCCGTGCCACTTTGCCGACGTACATCGGCGTGAGGCGGTCGTCAAGTGGTTAAGGACACCCAAAGACCTCGTGTTGTTGGGCATTACATTGTTGAATTTGCACTTATTGGTATGTTTTAATTGTATGATATTTTATTCTTTGGTTATTAAAATTGGCTGCTGTGGCCGTATAAAACCCATGTCACTCAGTCCGTATCTTTATTCTTAATTTGTAAGGACCCCGGTTGCCGAATCCTTTAGTCGTGATCACCTCTCACAGAGATCACAGTACTACCCATAAGTAGGAAAACTTCTGCATCCCCGGTCTCCCTTCGGGTGTGTCATATGATACCTGGAGGAGGAGTCTAGGAGTTCCCTCAACCGTGCACTGTCAATTTCCGGCATCTGAGACCTCGCAGTAATCTCATGCTTTTCAGGGGGTCCCCTTATTAAACTGAGGGGCTGGGGCACAATAGAAGGGGGGGCTGGCTGCTGCACTCCGAAACAGCAGGGACACTGTCTGGGAATTTTGCCAGGATGCTCTGGGGAGGGGGTTTGAACACCCCTGACCCCCCCTTATCTACGCCCCTGCCCTTGACAATGCTTTCATCTGCTTTTCTCTCCAGGACAGCACCATCTTTGTTCAGGCATCACCCACGGCCACCATCTACTTCCTGGACTGAGATGCCAGCTCATAGATGACACGATCATGTAACTCCCTAGTCCCTGTGCAAATGTTTGGCACTGATCAGCCCCTGCTGTAACCTCTCACCTTGTGACTTGCTACAAAGTTACAATGTTGTAGTCTGATTACTGGGGGGGGGGAGGGGAGACTGAGGAAATGCTTCCTACTGCCTGCAGCAGACTGATGATATAATTTCAGCCTAAGAGGCAATGTCACTGATGGGAGACCAAGGATGGCTTTTTATTGATAAAAGGTGGAGGTTTTCTAAAAATTAATACTGTACAGTGGAACCTCGGATTTCGAGTAACGCAGTTAACGAGTGTTTCACAATACGGGCACTGTATTTTTAAAAATCGTAACTCGGTTTGCGAGTGTTGTCTCGCAAAACGAGCACTATTCAGGCCAAAGCGGGTGCAGTACCACTTTCGGCCTGAGGTGGGGGGACGCCGGAGCCGAACGTCCCGTTTGGAAATGCACGGAAAGGCCCGAGTACAGCACGGCTTACCTCGGCAAATCTCGGGTAGGAAGTCTTTCTGGGGTCAGCCGAAGTGTCCTCGGGCCTTTTCGGCCGTTTCTGAGGCTCTCAGGAGCCCCCCCGCCTCTGGCCGCATGCGGTATTGCATCCCATTGAAGTCAATGCGGAACTAATTATTTTCGTTTCCATTGACTTCAATGGGAAAACTCACTTTGATATGCGAGTGCTTTGGATTACGAGCATTCTCCTGGATCGGATTATACTCATAATCCGAGGTTCCACTGTATATGGAGACATGTCAGAGATTTATTCAGGGAGACTTGTTATAAAGTTATTTGAAGTTGCTCTTCACAGCTTGTTAAAAATCATTTGAAAGGATGATGGAAGATACAAAGTTACAATGTTGCGGTCTGAGCAATGGGGGAAGAGGCTGCAGGGTATTAGAATGCTGAAGATAGATTGTTGCTGGATGCAATTTGCAGTGGAGGCCGGTGGAATTTTTTTTTTTTTTGGGGGGGGGGGGGGGGGGCGGCAAACAGTATGCCACCGACACTCCTTCCCCCCCCCCCCCCCTGTCGGTCAGTCGGTGGGACGGTCGCACTTACCCCATAACAGCTTCCCATGCTCGGCGGCCGTTCCCCTCCTTTCCACGGATCTCCGCGGCGACGGTGGCTTCAGTTTCCTCCCTCCTTCTCGATGGCCAATCGGGAGTATTCCCTTTTCGGTAAAGGGTCTCACACCAGCTTCTGATTGGCCGGATTGAGGATCAGTGTTACAACAGCAAATATTCATTCGCTGTTGTAACAATTGGGTGGGCTCATGATGCAATGCTCTTTGTCACGAGCCACCCTATTTTGAAGCCTATTAGAGCCTATGGCTTTAACCAGGTGCTTCAAAAAAACATCCCCGCCACTGTTAATTAGACGCCCGGAGTCCTGAAAGGGGGGTGGCCGCGGCGGCCATGTTTAGATTCATGCAATGCATGAATCTATTAAAGATACATATAGGGGGTGGCGAGAATAGAGGGGGCGGCGCCTGGGTGCCCCTAATGGACGGGCCGCCACTAGCATTTTGTGTGCATTCAGCTACAATCCCTGCAGGTAATCATTGGCTATCCGCACACAGGTGTCAATCCCAGACACAGAGTAACTAGAACCTTCAGGGCCCCCGGGGGGGAACATAAAGGGCCCCCTGAGCATGAGGCTGGGTCGCAATTGCAACCCCTACGACCCCTGTATGTACACCCCTGCCCAAACACAGTGTCTGTGTGACAGCGCTGGACCTGTGTTTGATTGGATATCAAACGAAGGCTCACGGGATCGATGCGTTCTTCAGAGAGTTCTGTGGCTGATGGGGGTATGGCGTCAGGCGAGACTGGTATAGGTCTCTGACAAACCTCTCTGGAAGCGACTGAGAGGTGCTCCGAGGGAAGATTTAGAAGTATGTCACAACAGAGGTTGGATTTCGAGAAGTTTATTGAAGGACTTCAAAAGTTCACAGGTGTGAAATTCCAACCTGTTTCAGGGGAATTTCCTCCTCCTTCATCAGGGCTGTGTAGGTTGATGTGGTCAGTGCGGGACCGGAACTGGAGATCCACTTTGGGTGATGGCCTTTTTGGTGGAAAATCTGATGGGCTTTTTGGTGGAAAATCTGATAGCCTTTTTGGTGGACAAGCTGTAGCACCCTCCTATGGTAGGAGGAAAGGCAAATTTAGGTTTTTGCTCCCTCTGTAGTCAAAGGAGCAGTGTTTGTTCTGGTCTGTTCAGGGTTTCCTAGGCTGGGAGTTTGATTGCTGCATCCTGCTTCTAGAAGAGGCTTCCAGATCATAGGGAGGGAGATAAAAATGACCAGCCTGAATATTTATCATGCTCTGGCCCATCCCTGGAGAGCAGTGTCCAGAATGTGGCTGGGGAGGTGATAAATAGCCTGCATCCCTGGAGAGATTGTTTCTTTTCCCAAGGAGGGTTCCAAAACCTCAGGGGCTGCTACCCAGGGCTGGTGCTACAAATAAACGAACTAGGCAGCCGCCTAGGGCGCAGCCACGGCCAGTTGTTGCTGGGTCAAACTCCCCCACAGCGTCCTGCCTAAATACCCAGTCAGCGCCCCTGCTGCCACAGCCGTGCCACTCAGCAACAGCGCAGGCCTATACAGCAATCAGAGCTGGCCCTGAATATATGGCAGCTGACAGCATCAACCACCGCCCGCTGTTCTCAGCACCAGGGTTTGGTTGCTAGGGCCACCCATGTCCTAGCAACCAATCATCTGCTTGCCCCTTCCCCAGGCCCTTGCACTCAGTGGAAGAGGAGGAAGTTCCTCCTCCAAACCTATCTGGTCCCAGTGCCCAGCCTTCCAGGTTCTACCTGTCCTGTAGCCGACTGCAGCAATGAGAAGGAATGGATCCCGATGTAAGCTGGGGTCTTCACAATACTCCCTCCTCCCCTTCCACTACTTCAGCTATTCTCTTAAACCTCTCCACTCTCCTTACCCCACTTTGCACTGCCCTTCTAAATTTGGGGACCCTACTGAAAGGGAATGGGTTCTAGGGACCATAATGTAGGGAGGTTTTGGGGGCGCTGATTTAAGGTCACTTTGGGGACCCTGATGTAAGTTGACTTTGGGGACGCTGATGTAAGGGGGCTTTAGGGACCCTGATGTAAGTTGACTTTGGGGATGCTGATGTAAGGGGGGCTCTGGGAACCCTAGTGTAAGAGGGCAATTTTGGGGATCCTAATGAAAGGGGGACTCTGATGTAAGGAGGAAATTTGGGGTCCTTGATTTAGGGAGGGTGAACTCTGTGGACCCTGATGTAAGGAGAGACTCTGGGGACCCTGATGTAAGGGAGGGCTATGGGGACCCTCATATAACAGGGGGCTAAGGGGACCCTGATGTTAGGGGGAACTTTGGGAACCTAATGTAAGGGGAGACTTTGGGGATCCTAATGAAAATGGAGTATCTGTTGTAAGGGTGAACTCTGGGGACCCTGATGTAAGTGGGGATCTCTGGGGACCCTTATTTAAGGGGAGGGGACTCCTGGGACACTGTAAGGAGGGCATAACTCTGGGGACACTGATGAAAGGAGGGGGGCTCTGGGCACCCTGTAATAAGGGGGGGACTTTGGGGACCCTAATGAAAGGGTTAAATGCTAATGTAAAGGGGTCAGGCCCAGGTCTAAAGTTGTGAAAGGGGCCCTGATGGCTGTTCTGTCCTCCACACGCTGCCCCAATGTTCTGCATACCCCTGCAGGATTGGATGATGTTAGCTGGAGATGAAGCTGTCTCCTGCAAACTTCAGCCAGTCCGTGAAGAAGAGGTATCCAGCCAATGAGGTGCTGCACAAGCCGCGCTGCACGTAACATCATCATCCTCCCAGCTCCCCAGTCTGCACATGGAGCTTAAGTTGGCAAGGAGGTGAAAAAGCATCCCTGCACAAGCTGCATTTGGAGCCTTTATTATTTTTTTTTTGTTGGAGGGGGGGTTGGGGGTGCAAGTAGCTGGTCTTGCCTTGGGGTGCAATGTAGTCTAGCACCAGCCCTGCTGCTACTCTGAGGCAGCCAATGGACTGTAAAGCTGTTCTTGGGGCCTCAGCGGTGTCAGAGCTGAGAGCCTTGAGTGATCTTCCTGAGGAGCTGGCTGTGGGCCTTTTGCTGGGGGTCAGTTGTTGCTGGAAGAGATCTACTGTTGAGGAAGAAGTTTATTGTTGCTGGCTGCTGGGGAATCTATTGTTGCTGGGGGCATCTGTTTTTCATGGCAATCTATTGTTGCTAGATGGACTTATGTTGCTGGGGGGGGGGGGGTCAATTGCTGCTGGTAGGAATCTAGTGTTGAGGGAGGGGACTATTGTTGCTGGCTGCTGGGGATCTATTGTTGCTGGGGGATCTATTGTTGTTGTGGGCATCTATTTTTGCATGGCAGTCTGTTGTTGCTGGGGAGGAATCTATTGTTGCTGATTGGGCTTATGGTGCTCAGGAGTCAATTGTTGCTGGTAGGGATCTACTGTTTAGGGAGTGGTCTATTGTTGCTGGCTGCTGGAGAGTCTATAGATGCTGGGCTGGCTGCTGGGAAATCTGTTGTTTCTACCGGGCTCTATTGTTGTTGGAGGCCCATTGTTGCTGGGGGGGGGGATCTATTGTTGCTGGGAAGGATCTATTGCTGCTGGTTGCAGAGGATCTACTGCTTTCTCTTGTTATTAACAAATTCCATACAAATTACTTATCACCACAAAATGATAATTGGTTCTGTATTCTCTAAAAGGGGCGGTACAGGGAGGTGGGTAGGGGGTGGAACCAAGGGATGGTGCTTGGAGGTGGGTAGGGGGTGGTACAGGGACGTGGGTAGGGGGTGGAACCAAGGGATGGTGCTCGGAGGTGGGTAGGGGGTGGTACAGGGAGGTGGGTAGGGGGTGGAACCAAGGGATGGTACTCGAAGGTGGTTAGGGGGCGGTACAGGGAGGTGGGTAGGGGGTGGAACCAAGGGATGGTGCTCGGAGGTGGGTAGGGGGTGGAATCAAGGGATGGTGCTCAGAGGTGGAACCAAGAGATGGTGCTTAGAGGTGGGTAGGGGACATTACAGTGAGGTGGGTAGGGGGTGGAACCAAGGGATGGTGCTCGGAGGTGGGTATCAGGACTGTACAGGGAGGTGGGTAGGGGGTGGAACCAAGGGATGGTCCTCGGAGGTGGGTAGGGGACAGTACAGGGAGGTGGGTAGGGGGTGGAACCAAGGGTTGGTGCTCAGAGGTGGGTATCGGGACAGTACAGGGAGGTGGGTAGGGGGTGGAACCAAGGGATGGTGCTCGGAGGTGGGTAGGGGGCGGTACAGGTAGGAGGGTAGGGGTGGAACCAAGGGATGGTGCTTGGAGGTGGGTAGGGGGCGGTACAGGGAGGTGGGTAGGGGGTGGAACCAAGGGATGGTGCTCGGAGGTGGGTAGGGGGTGGTACAGGGAGGTGGGTAGGGGGTGGTACAGGGAGGTGGGTAGGGGGTGGAACCAAGGGATGGTGCTCGGAGGTGGGTAGGGGGTGGTACAGGGAGGTGGGAAGGGGGTGGAACCAAGGGATGGTGCTCGGAGGTGGGTAGGGGGCGGTACAGGGAGGTGGGTAGGGGGTGGAACCAAGGCATGGTGCTTGGAGGTGGGTAGGGGGCGGTACAGGGAGGTGGGTTGGGGGGGAATCAAGGGATGGTGCTCAGAGGTGGGTAGGGGGTGGTACAGGGAGGGGGTGGAACCAAGAGATGGTGCTCAGAGGTGGGTAGGGAGTGGAACCAAGGAATGGTGCTCAGATGTGGGTAGGGGGTGGAACGCAGGGATGGTGCTCGGAGATGGGTAGGGGGCGGTACAGGGAGGTGGGTAGGGGGTGGAACCAAGGGATGGTGCTCGAAGGTGGGTAGGGGGAAGTACAGGGAGGTGGGTAGGGGGTGAAACCAAGGGATGGTGCTTAGAGGTGGGTAGCGGACAGTACAGGGAGGTGGGTAGGGGGTGGAACCAAGGGACGGTGCTTGGAGGTGGGTAGGGGGCGGTACATGGAGGTGGGTAGGGGGTGGAATCAAGGGATGGTGCTCAGAGGTGGGTAGGGGGCGGTACAGGGAGGGGTTAGGGGGTGGAACCAAGGGATGGTGCTCGGAGGTGGGTAGGGGGCGGTACAGGGAGGTGGGTAGGGGGTAGAACCAAGGGATGGTGCTTAGAGGTGGGTAGGGGACAGTACAGGGAGGTGGGTAGGGGGTGGAACCAAGGCATGGTGCTTGGAGGTGGGTAGGGGGCGGTACAGGTAGATGGGTTGGGGGGAATCAAGGGATGGTGCTCAGAGGTGGGTAGGGGGTGGTACAGGGAGGGGGTGGAACCAAGAGATGGTGCTCGGAGATGGGTAGGGAGTGGAACCAAGGAATGGTCCTCGGAGGTGGGTAGGGGGTGGAACCAAGGGATGGTGCTCGGAGATGGGTAGGGGGCGGTACAGGGAGGTGGGTAGGGGGTGGAACCAAGGGATGGTGCTCGAAGGTGGGTAGGGGGTGGAACCAAGGGATGGTGCTCGGGGATGGGTAGGGGGCGGTACAGGGAGGTGGGTAGGGGGTGGAACCAAGAGATGGTGCTCGAAGGTGGGTACTGGGCGGTACAGGGAGGTGGGTAGGGGGTGGAACCAAGGGATGGTGCTTGGAGGTGGGTAGGGGGCGGTACATGGAGGTGGGTAGAGGGTGGAATCAAGGGATGGTGCTCAGAGGTGGGTAGCGGGCGGTACAGGTAGGGGTTAGGGGGTGGAACCAAGAGATGGTGCTCGGAGGTGGGCAGGGAGTGGAACCAAGGAATGGTGCTCGGAGATGGGTAGGGGGCGGTACAGGGAGGTGGGTAGGGGGTGGAATCAAGGGATGGTGCTCGGAGGTGGGTAGGGGGCAGTACAGGGAGGGGGGTAGGGGGTGGAAACAAGAGATGGTGCTCGGAGGTGGGTAGGGAGTGGAACAAAGAGATGGTGCTCGGAGGTGGGTAGGGGGCAGTACAGGGAGGTGGGTAGGGGGCGGTGGGAAGCCTTGTGTTCCATCAATCAGCTTCCAATGAATGTAAATTGTAACATAAGAAGTAAATAAATACATACATAAAGAGTGCGGGAAATATATAATGATAAGTTTAATTTTCTCTAGTAAGACAAGTATATTCTAATAAAAAAAAAGGTGCAAATAAAAAGTACACTACAAATTTAATTTAAGTCATTTATAATTTTTTTTTTTTTTCGACCAATGAGGACACACCAAAGCATCGCTCCCAAAAACAATTCTGGCAGTCGGCTGTGACTTCTATATACAGGTCTGCACGAGGAATCCAAATCTCATTAATTACAGGTTTTATTTTTATTTTTTTATTTTTTTTTTAGTACAATACCATCCTCTACATTTTAATTGTATATTAAGAAATACATGGTACAAAAATATACAGGTTATTAACAAAATTATTTTCTTCCCTTCTTGAATAATACTGCCATGGATTCTATTATTTTCATTAAAGCCAAAAAAAAAAGTGCATGATAATTATTATTCCGTCAGCTTAGATTAAAGCTATGATCTGTGATTGGCCGCATGGTAACCTATTCACATGGATCGGACGTTAAAATTGGATATTTCAGCAGTCGCGCCATTTGTAAATGTAAGCTGATTTGCCACTAATCTGGTAAACCGAATTCTAATTATGGAAAGGCCTAATAATGTAATATATTGCAGCTTTCCAGTCCTCCTTAATGCTTTTTTTCCATTTTTTTACCCCCTGGTGATCCTGCCAGGAACACACTTCCTGTTCTGGGGTGACAATGCTAACTCAATATTCACTGTATTGTATTTATGGAGGAGCAGCATTGTCACCCTAGGACAAGAAGTGTGTTAGGACTACAGAACACCTCCTGCTCTCCTTATTCCCCATAACATGGTGGGGGGGAGGGGGCATGGTTGTGTAGTCCTCAGAGATAGCTGGGCACAGTGTAATTGATAAGAATGAGCACAGGAAGTGCTCATTAGATTTCTGGCAAGAAAAACAAGAAGAATGTGACCATATTTCATGTTACAACCTAAACATGGGTGTAACATGAAACATGGGAGGAAACAAGGGTTGAGCGTTTAATGGCCCCCCTATACTTAACAGACACAAAGAGAAATTCATTGTTAGGGTTTACATACACTTCAATAATATGTGTCCCTGTTGGAATTTCTCCCTCACTTCCTGTGCCGGTGACACCCTGGGAACAGTTTTGAACTGGAAAATAAGCATAAATCTTTCCTATGGGTACACACACCAGATGGAGAACCCTTCACAATCTTTCCCTTTGCTACATTTCTAGCAAATATGTTGAAAAAATAATGGCAACATTTTTTCCTGAGCTTCTTTTTGAATCATGGAATGCATATTGTATCAGATACAGAAATTTATCATCACATTCTACAATCCTTCCAACAAGACCGAGGAGTAACCAAACCTGGACAGTTCTCTATCATATCAATGAAAACATTCTCTCTTATCAACCCTCGTACTCCCCTTATCTCCATTTAGATTTCCATCACACCAGATCCATTACCAAAAAAATCCAATGCCGTGGCTGTTCGGGCGTAACAATGCACCAATCACACCGTGCCATAAACCTGGGGGACCAGGTGGTCCGAACATTTCACTGGGTACAAACGTTGTTTTTTGATTTATTGTCCACTTGAGGTTCTTCTAACTCCTTTCATCTGGTCAGTAGTAGTGCAAAATGTTCTACTACTTAAAATTGACCCTTCCTTTTATCATGTGTCTTCATCTAAAGTTGACCCTTTCCTTTATCATGCGTCTTCATCTAAAAGTGACCCTACCCTTTATCATGTGTCTTCATCTAAAGTTGACCCTACCCTTTATCATGTGTCTTCATCTAAAAGTGACCCTACCCTTTATCATGTGTCTTCATCTAAAGTTGACCCTTCCCTTTATCATGCGTCTTCATCTAAAGTTAACCCTTTCCTTTATCATGTGTCTTCATCTAAAAGTGACCCTTCCATTTATCATGTGTCTTCATCTAAAGTTGACCCTTCCATTTATCATGTGTCTTCATCTAAAGTTGACCCTTCTACCTATTGTGTGTCTTAATTTGGTCAGTTTTTACAATTTATAGAAGAATTACAGAAATGTTACTTTTAGGGGAATCGCCCAATTGCGGCCATGGTCCTCACAGTTTAGGGCCAGGACATGGGGGGCAGGGGGCAGAAGCCTCAGGCCCCAGATCAGTGGTGGTTAATTAGTGGACCACGGCCTCCATTCTACCAGGCCATGGATTTCTGGCTGCTCTGATAGCTACTGCAGTCACACCATGCTCCAACACACCTACCCTCTGTCCTCTCACCCCAACCACCCACAGCCAACCTGAAAAACATATTACCCATGCGCAACCTCCCACCACAAGGTACTAGGAAACAAGTAAATGGCCATGCATTTTGACCCTTCCCTTTATCATGTGTTTTCATCTTAAGCTGACCGCTCCTTTTATTGTGTCTCTTATTTTGGGGCTGTTTTTGCTATTTATCGAAGACTGACAGAGATGCAACTTTCCTGTCAAATGTAAAAAGGAAAATTTAGACATTGTAACAAGTAGAGATTCCTTGTGTCCAACATGTGGGCCCCCTGAGAACCTGCAGACAAATACTGGGCAAGATATTTTTCCCAGTCCTTGGGACACTGCCACTCCCATTCAGGGCCCACATTTAACATGACCACCTTCCGGGTGGTCCACATCACACCCAGTTTCTGGGCAGCCCCATACCTAAACATGAGGAATATATTTGTAGCCTTTGACCATATCCTGAGACATATCTGCAGTCTCTGACAGCTTTTACATTTACTGAATATTATTTGGGGCCCCTTGGTGGTGTCGGGGGGCCGCGCTTGAGGGCCCCTATATCAAGAAAGTTGACCACCACCGTTATAGATAATTCTTTAAAGAGGATTTTTGGAAGTTCCTCTATAGATCAGTCTATGAAATGATTGCGTTTACCATGCTTAGGGGATTAGGTTTACATTAAAAGTTCTGTAGCCAGGGGGTGCATTGCCCATGCTGAAGCACATAAGCTGGAAATCCAATTCTGAGCCCATAGACAATAGACATCACATCTGACTCACTGACAATCTAATCCTCTAAAGAATAGCACATCAATGGAATTCTGTCTCGCATACACACACAGGGAACCAACATCCCAATCTCCTAATAAGTACCATCATCTAGAGTAAATCTACCATATATGCAGACAGGAAACCGACAACCTAATCTCCTAAAGAAGTACACATATTTCATTCTCTGCCACTTACACGCACGAGGAACGAACAACCTAATCTCCTAATGAGTAACACACTATAATTATTCCATATATGCAGATAGGAAACCAACAACCTAATCTCCCAAAGGATTACACATATGGAATTCTCTGCCACATTCACACACTGAGAACCAACCACCTAATCTCCTAAAGAGCAACACAATCTACTTCTACCATGTATTCACATGGGATACGGACAACCTAATCTCCTAATAAATTACACATATGGAATTCTCTCGCATACACACAGGAAGGCAAACTCACGTACTCAGCTCTATCTCTACTTACAAGAAGACAAGCGTACAATAATTCCCAAACCTACCAGACTTTTCTAAAATTATTATTGTACGGCGACAAATAAAATCCGACTAAGCAAAACAGGCTGTTGCACTTTACAAGGCAAGTTTCCCCAGAACTTAGGGAATGAGGTGAAGTTTCACGATTGGCTGATGAAAATCAGCAGAACTTCACCTCATCCATTAAGCTATGGGGCAAATTCACTTGCAAAGTGTAACTTCCCTTGCAAAGTGCAACAGCCTATTTGTCTTTAAAAAATCAACCCCTATGCGTGTCATGGGCATGAAGAGGTTTCAACTGGACAGGAAGTAAAGGGAAATCTCCTAAGAAGGGTTCACTTACAAGAAAAAAATAATAGAGGTTCTATCACTTCCCCGTCATTAATAAGATAGAACATTTGGCTGGAGATGGCCTTAAAGTGTATGTAAATCCAAGAACAAAAAAAATATAATGCAATTTCCTTTTTTCTCCAAAAACACCTTCTGGTTGCCATTTCAGTCGTTTCGGTTGGTTTGGACTTCAATTTTAATAGTTTACTTGCTCAAAACTAGCAAATTCTTCAAACTGAAGATGGCAGATGCCTTCAACTCGATGGTTCTTTCCTTTTGAAAGCTGCCCAGAATTGCCAAGTCTATGACCAGTGGAATGGCCACTGCCCCATTTTGGTGAACCTGCTGGATAGGGTTTGGTATTTTGCCATTTGCATCATTCATGGATTTCAGGTACATGTAATGTAAAGTAAACGGGGTGGGACTATAATTATTTTCATGAACATTCAGGAGAATGCTGATTGTTGGGACATGGCACTGGAAACATCATGCTGCTGATATTACTAGTGCCAGGTAAATTTATAGGGGCCCTTCAAGGACCTTCTCCTTCTTTTCATCTAAATTGTTTCCTAAAAATAGAAGCATGTTGTTCCTCAATGTTCCCAAAACCAAAGAATTCCACTTTGTGGGTGAATGTGTCATTTGGGCAGACAACATAAGAGTAGATAAAAAATGCATCTGCTAACTCTGCTAACTAATCAATGAGGAACTGTGGCCTTTCTGTTTAAAAAGACAACTTAAGTGGATATGAGAGATCTTAAAGAAGCTGCAAGGCAAAGCTATCAAAAATAAACTTAAGCTATTCTTGAAGGATCAGTCAATGTTTCTTCAAAACCTTTGTTCTTCATTTGTGTGCCTCAGATTTTATTTGGTTGGAAGGGATTTTGATCCCTGCGGAATACCCTTCTTGAGTTTTTGGACCCAGCAAGGAAATAGTAACCATCTCATACAGAGAAAGCGTATGAGTGGTGGGGTCCATACAATCAGCTGACACAGTCTGTAAACATTTAGGCAATTTCTAGACATGATGAGCCAATGAAATAGTAAGAGATTAGCCTACCCAATACTGATACTTTGGCTGAATGGCTGGAAAAACCATTGACTTACCATATGTGTCCAAGAACTCCAAGATCTTCACAGATCTCCAAAGTACATTAGGGTACCCCATTAGAGTCCTCTTTACATCATAGTCCCCATCAAAGTCAGCCCTTACATTATACTCCCCCCTTACAAGGTCTCCATCAGAGTCCCCTTGCATTAGAAAGTAAACCAAAGAAATTCTAGGCTCAGCTTACCGACCAGCCTGCTAACCAACCGAATTGTCCTGTCTAGACAGGACAATTCGGTTGGTTAGCAGGCTGGTCAGTATGTTGAGCCGGGAATTTCTTTGGTTTTGTTTCGCCTGCATTGCCCTTCTATATGCCCCTTGCTGCAAAGGGCAGTTATAGGTGAGGGCGGTCCCATACATTAGAGCCCCCCTTACGTTAGGGTCCCCATCAGAGCCCCATCAGGGTCACCATTACATTCCACCTTACGGCAGCGTCCTCCCCTTACTTCAGAGTCCCTATCATGTCTGGATAGAGGAGTGCCATCCTCCTATGAATTGTGGGGCAAGCACATTGGTTGGTAGGAACAATGATGGTACAATGACAGTGGAGGTTGGGGGGGGAGGGGGTTGGGAAGAAACGGAGATCAAATGCTGACCTGTGTGAGCGGCCACTGACCCTAGCTGTGGGCCAGAGTTTGGAGACCCCTAACTGACATTGGATATCAGTTTGTATAGCTTGACCTGGTTGACCGCTGTCTGTTTTTCACTATGGCTGTGCTTCTGGCATCAACAGAGGGGTGTGGGGACTTGGGTAGAAACCAGAGACCATAGGCTGATCTAAAGACCTGTTTGAACGGCCACTGAACCTAGCTGTGGGCAAGAAAAAAATCTTGCAGTCAACCTTATTTGGCCTGAGGGCCGCAGCTTGGAGACCCCAAACCTAGATGTTAGATATCAGTTTTTGTAGCTTGACCTGGTTGACCCAGATGCTTTTCCGCCAGCTTTTTCACCACGGTGTGCTTTTGGCATTACTTTTTTATATCTGACCGAGTGATCACAGTCGGCAAGTATTATAACCTTCTAGGTGAACCCAAAATATACAAAAAACATTTGTCTTTAGTATGGCTTAATACATTGCATGTCTCTTTAACATTTAGACTAGATTACACAGTGTTATTATTACAACATTCCCTCCTTTACCTGCCTCTATATCTTCATATGTTCCTCTTACTATTAAACAATTCTCAGAAAGAAACGTACATCAACAATGAAATCATTTTCTCCTATTTATATATTATTGCCACAGAAAGTACCATTTTTTTCCCTTATTCCCCAGAAGAGACCCGCATTGAGCTAGTTCATCGTGAATTATTTGGAATTTGGAACCTCGGGGGACAGAGTTTGTTTAATCAAAAGGTTGCAGGAGCCATACTTTGGATAACACTAGACAAGGAATGGGTTGATTTGGAAGAGTTATATGACTTGTATTTGATAAGCCAAGACCTAGCTGTCCCACTAGATCTGGTTTCCCAAAGGGCCATAACTACTGCAGTCCACAAGGTCACTGTCAGCCTTGGAACTGGAGGTGACTTTGGCGGCTACCATAGAACTGTTTTTCCAAGCCAGGTAACCAATACTATTGAACTTCCCATACGTGAGGAGATTTCATTGTAGACCTTCCGGATGGTGCACATGTCCTTCAAGATCTCTGCATTCCATCCAATGAGTCGTCACCATCCACTGCTGAGTACGAAACTGTTCCATGCAAGCAAATCAACCTCGTATTTCTTAGACTCTATGATAATCCAATTTCCTCCCTTCTCTGAGAAGATAAAAATAAAGTATCCTGATGTGCTTCTAATAGAGATAAAATATTTTTTGGCACTCCCACGTACTTTCCACACATCTCAAAAGTGCTGGCTGTGAGGCAAGGTCAGGAACCTCATGACGCATAGATTTTTTTTCCAATCATTACGAAACATAGTGCTTTTTTTTTTTTTTGAGCCAGCTCGAAACGTTAGCAAGTTGGACTCTGTGTAACAACATCTTTAAAGCCAATACTAACCATGGCAACAGATGAGAGGCAAAAAAAAGTGCATGACTCGTTGCAAACACACAGTGGTTTTTCAGAATATGGAATCCTGGAATCACAAAGCGTGTCCCATACAAGGCTTAAAGAAAGTACCCACTTGTATTATTCCCAGAAAAGGATGCTGAAATTCCATCTACGAAAAAAAGAAGCCAGTTTTAAAAAATGTGCAACTTTTTATTTAGTTCCACGAGCCCAGCGTCACGTGGCACAAAGCTTTTCCAAACATCCTTAGACTGCAAAATGGGCCTGCCATCTTTGAACTTTGGGAGCTTCCATTTCATCTTTAAAGTAAAACATTTGTGTCTCAGGCCAAAAAAAAAAAAAAAAGTTCCAAAAAAAACACCATTATTTTTGAAATGTTGGACAGTGCAAAAATATTGGCACTTTTAAAGTGTGATAATGAGGTTTGACCCGTCTTCATCCACCGCTGTGGGCCTTTTCCAAATACTTGCAGACGTGGACTCAAGCCCTTAACCAGACATGAAATGAATCCACTGAGGCACTTCAAGAAAGCTTGAGGTTCCAAGCCATGGTGGGAATGATCTCAGTCACGAAAAGAGGTAAAAAAGTGTTTTCTTCCACGAGGAAACTCCAACTTTTTCCTGTGACCTCGAATCATCATCCAAAACCGTTCTGTTCCATTTTTTAACGTCTGTCTCTTCCTCTTTTAAACGTGGCCTCCTAATAATTTAGTTTGGTAACCGCTCTCTCTCTGCTCGTGTCCAGAATTTGGTTTCCAGAGCGTTTGCGGTTCCTCTTGAGCTTGGACAAGTCTTTATCGAACACTTCTCCAGATCGTAACGCCGACACCAGGTCGTCAAACTCGCCTCCTTCCTCAGATGTGCTACCGGCTTGGGACTTCTTCAGCCGCCTCTCTTTCTCGCGCTGTTCTTTAAGCTGCAGAAAAGAAAAAAAAAAAAGAGGGGGGGGGGGAGGGGGGATTTAGAGCCGTCACAATGTATCATCTCAAACAATAAATCGTGTTATCTGAGTAATCACTCCCTTGTAAACTCCTCAATCTTCCCGCCTTGTCTTTAAGATAGCAGGAACGTTTTAAGCTTTTAATGACCATAAATCATCAAGGACTTAGTGGGCAGAAAGTGAAGTTTCCAAGACTGTTGAGGGCAGATATTAAAAATGATTTATCACCCTTTTGCTGGTCCTGGATTACAAACGTTGCAGCCATGAATCAAATCAGTTTGGAAGGCTTTACAGGGAAAACAGACCAACTAGATTTATTTCACAAACATAGATATATAAGGTCCCTCAGAGGTTAGAAAAAAAAAAAATGGTTGACTACTTCAAGTTTGGGTCTAGGTCTGTGCTTCTCAGCCAGGTTTTCTAGCCTACGACAGATGCGTTTATTTCCATTGTCCAGGAATAGGACATAAAACTATAGAGTTCTAATTTCGGGGGAAACAGAAATAACTCAACTGAAAAAAAAAACACAAAACCTTGAGAAAAGCCATAAAATACTATAGAGAATATAAGGTATTTTATAAAGTATGCACTAAGGGTTCATTTACACTTGCTTCATAATGTGGCATTGGACACGCTTTTTTAAAGCGCTCCCATCGCTAAATAGGTGACCTTACAGTCCTGGTCACACGTTGTGTTTGTTTTGCTTAAAAAAATTACCTCCCATTGGCGCTTCAAAGCGTCTCCAAAACCTCAATAGAAGTCTATGACAAAGATCGCCAACAGCACCTGCAGCTTTTGAGGGGCTTTTATTCAGGTTTAGCTTTGCTTTGTTTTGACGGTATTGCAGGTACGAGATATCCCAGGATGCACTGGGAAACTAACAAGCCAACCAGGAAGAGGTCACCAGCAGTCACTTCCGGTTTATGTGTATATATTCTGGGAGTGTCCGGGCAGACGTCACATCTGGTGTTCAGCGTGGAGCAGCAGGAAGGTGAGTGGGGTCCGGACTGGAGCGGAGCAACTACCAGACGACACATGTGGTGTGCAACATTGGAAGGCTATAGCAGAAGGTGAGTGGGGACTTGAGCGAGAGGACTAAGTGGCAGAGGATCGGCAGAGCTGGGGGACCGGAGCAGGAGAAACGAGCAGATGTCAAATGTGGTGAACAGCGTGGGAGCAATATAACAGGAGGTGAGCGGAGACCAAAGAAGGAGAATGATCAGCAAACCAGGGGATCAGCAGAGCTGGGGGTACTACTGAGTGGGGGATCAGCAGAGCTGAGGGTACTACTGAGCAGGGGATCTGCTGACCAAGTATACTAGTAAGCTGAGGATCTGCTGAACAGGGGTACTAATAAGCTATGGATCTGCGGAATAGGGGTGCTAATAAGCTGGGGATCTGCTGAATAGGGGTACTAATAAGCTATGGATCTGCGGAATAGGGGTGCTAATAAGCTGGGGATCTGCTGAACAGGGGTACTAATAAGCTATGGATCTGCGGAATAGGGGTGCTAATAAGCTGGGGATCTGCTGAATAGGGGTACTAATAAGCTGGGGATCTGCTGAATGAGGGTACTAATAAGCTGGGGATCTGCTGAATAGGGGTACTAATAAGCTGGGGATCTGCTGAATAGGGGTACTAATAAGCTAGGGATCTGCTGAATGAGGGTACTAATAAGCTGGGGATCTGCTGACTAGGGGTACTAATAAGATGGGGATCTGTTGAACAGGGGTACTAATAAGCTGGAGATCTACCGAGTGGGGGTACTAATAAGCTGGGGATCTGCTGAATAGGGGTACTAATAAGATGGGGATCTGCTGAACAGGGGTACTAATAAGCTGGGGATCTGCTGAATAGGGGTACTAATAAGCTGAGGATCTGTTGAACAGGGGTACTAATAAGCTGGAGATCTACCGAGTGGGGGTACTAATAAGCTAGGGATCTGCTGAATGAGGGTACTAATAAGCTGGGGATCTGCTGAACAGGAGTACTAATGAGCTTGGGATCTGCTGAGTGGGGGTACTACTGAGCTCCTTTAAAACAAGTAGAAAATCAACACACACAGGGCATTTCAAAAAAGCATCACCGAAGCAGTAAAAAACACATCAAAAAAGCATGTTGAAGCAGTAAGTGCTTTATTGTGTGTTAAAGTCCAAGCAAATGTAAATGAACCCTAAGGCATGTAACAAGCTATTTAAAGTTCAAAACTGCACCCAAACAATAAATGCTACCATTGTTGACCTCTCCCTCTGAAAATGCTAGTTGCCTGGCCCTTATTTACATTGGAGCAGGAACACCCATATAAGTATAGAACACAGTGGAGGGATGTTCTAAGAGGACAGTTTTAGGGTTTGGTCCTACCATGGCTTCCATCCGCGCCCTGCGCTCCTCTTCCTCCTTCTTCTTCCTCATGTTCTCCAGATCTTGTTTGGCCTCGGAAAACGACTGCAGGAAAGTGTCAAATATGCCGAAGAACTCATCTGGCTGCATTCTGCCATCCACCTCCCCGAAATGCTTCATGGCTTTGGAAAACTAAGAGGAAGAAAAGAACAGATCTGGTCAGGAGAGTCCCCCCTTACATCAGGGTCCCCACTGGAGTCTCCCCTAACATCAGGGTCCCCACTGGAGTCTCCCCTTACATCAGGGTCCCCACTAGAGACTCCCCTTACATCAGGGTCCCCATTGGAGCTTCCCCTTACATCAGGGTCCCCACTGGAGTCTCCCCTTACATCAGGGTCCCCACTGGAGTCTCCCCTTACCTAAGGGGTCCCCACTAGAGTCTCCTCTTACATCAGGGTCCCCATTTGAGTCTCCCCTCACTTTAGGGTCCCCACTGGAATCTCCCCTTACATCAGGGTCCCCATTGGGGTCTCCCCTTACATCAGGGTCCCAACTGGAGTCTCCCCTTACATCAGGGTCCCCACTGGAGTCACCCCTTACATCAGGGTCCCCATTGGAGTCTCCCCTTACATCAGGGTCCCCATTGGAGTCTCCCCTCACTTTAGGGTCCCCACTGGAGTCTCCCCTTACATCAGGGTCCCCACTGGAATCTCCCCTTACATCAGGGTCCCCATTGGAGCCTCCTCTTACATCAGGAGTCCCCACTAGAGTCTCCTCTTACATCAGGTTCCCCACTGGAGTCTCCCCTTACATCAGGTTCCCCACTGGAGTCTCCCCTTACATCAGGGTCCCCACTGGAGTCTCCCCTTACATCAGGGTCCCCACTGGAGTCTCCCCTTACATCAGGGTCCCCACTGGAGTCTCCCCTTACATCAGGGTCCCCATCAGAGTCCACCAGAAAACTATTTTTTATAGTAAAAAAGCATTGAGTTATCATTCAGCATAGAAGAGAGATACACTCTGATCTAAAGGAAGCAAATGTATTCCATGAAACGCGTAGACCCAAGAAAGAGGTGTGTGACTAGGACTGTTCAATGTACATATCGTTAAAATGGTATAAAAACCCCAAAAGAAAACTGTATTATATTGTAGCTTACCAATCCTTAAATGCTGTGACTGCTTTATTTTCTTTTTTCTGTCCTTTATTTTCACCTGCTGATCTGGCTAGTAACACATCTCCTGTATTAGAGCGCCCCTACTCTGGAGGAAGGAGCACTGGGGGCACCTTTGGACAGCAGCATTGTTAGAGTAGAACTATAGGCAAAACTTTATTTTTCACTTTGGATAATAAGGGAAGGTTATAAGCACAGTTTTTTTTGCCATCTGTGTCACATTGGGGAGATTTATCGTCACTTCCTGTCCCATAACTAAAACAGGAAGTGAGAGTAAGTCCCTGCAAATTAAGGGAATCCCTTAGGACCGCCAAGATCTCCAGAACTTGTGTCTCCATTGGAAGATTTCCCCTCTATTACTTTTCTGGGGACAACCCAAAATTTGGGGTTTTCTTTTACTTCCACTTTCAATGATAATGGAAAACAGGAGCAATAAAGAGGGTGAGTCTACCTAATGGGGACAGAAAGGGGGGTGTAATCCCTCTCCACGCTATCCAAAACTAAAAAAAAAAAGTTTTGCCTTATTTAAACTTTAATCCAGGGGGGTATTAGATGTATTAGCAGATTTATATACATTAACAAATTGAAGCCAGACTCCAACTCACACTGGCAGCACCCCTGCCAGTGGTAAATGGTTTGTCTCAACCCTTTAATGCCTACATTTGCAAATGAGCTTGTTCTCAGACTTACTGGCCGGATCGCCAAAATAAAGGAAAGAAAGCCTAAAAAAGAAAAAACGAATGCAGCCATCACATCTGAGAATTGGTAAGCTGCAATAGATGAAATGTTTGCTTTTGGGCTTAATACCGCTTTAAGGATTGTTTTACCTTCATCATGAAGGAGTTATGTTACAACGTTTCAAAAAAAAAATGTTTTAGAAATAAATACAATGTATCATAATGGGGGGACAATGGTGGAGAAGGGGGATTTGCTCCCACAATAGTCGGGATCTATGGGATCCGGTCTGGGCTGGATTAAGAGCCTCATGGGCCTGGTGCTGAGGAATTTGGTGGGCCTTTCATTGAAATAAAATGAAAATGCAAACAAATATTTAATGGCGGCCCATCCATTAGGGGCTCCGCCCCCCTAATCTATGCGTCCGGCCCCTAATCTACATGCGGGCGCCGGACGCATGGATTACAATGGGTTTTTTTTTTGTTTGAAGCACATGATTGGAGCCTGAGGCTTTTATTGGCTTCAAAAAAAGGGTGGGCTCGGGGCGCAGAGAATTAATATTTGCTAATGTCTTCCTGATTCTCCTCATCTATCCCGGTTCCTGAGACCCGATTGGCTGGGAGTCTTAGGACGGGTCTCGGGACTCGCTTCACATTTGGCCATGAGGAGAAGCAATGGCCCCGGCAGCGGCAGTGTCTTCTGGCAGCCCTGGATTCAGCAGAGGCATCGCCACCTCGTCCTTCTTCCTGCACCTCTACCACAGTAAGGTAAGGCCATGGATGGCAGTAAGAGAGGACCACGGCCTATCGAGTGGCGGTTTGTTTAGTGGATCGCCGCTTAAATCAATCGATCTATCGAGTGAGATAGGGGATGGTGGCAGTGAGAGAGGATCGCAGCCTATCGAGCCTATTGTGTAGTGGATCGCCGCTTTGATCTATCGAGAGCCTTGCGTGCGCGGGCGAGGGGGGGTTTGTGGTGTCAGTGGGAGAGGATACCGAGCACAACGGGGGGGGGGGTGTGTGTAGTGGATCGCCGCTTTGATGGAGAGCCATGCAGGGGTCCAGGTCAGCTTGCCACCAGCCGCCACTGGGGATGAAGAGAGGTGGGGATGGGTAGGGAGTGAGAGAGAGAGACAGAGGGGGTGGGAATGTGAGAGAGAAAGGGGTGAGAGAAAGAGGAAGGGTTAGAGAGAGAGAGGGGGGGGATGGGGAGGTGAGAGAGAGGAGGTAAGAGAGAGATAGAGGGGGGGGGGGGGTAGGAGAACGATAGAGGGGGGATGGGGGGATGAGAGAGATAGAGGGGATTAGAGAGATAGAGAGTAGACGGGAGGGGTGAGAGAGAGATAGAGGGGGGATGAAAGAGATAGAGGGAGAGTGAGAGAGATAGAGAGGGATGGGGGGTGAGAGAGGGAAGCGGTAAGAGAGAGATAGAGGAGGGGGATGAGAGAGATAGAGGGGAGGTGGGAGGGGTGAGAGAGAAATAGAGGGGGATCAGAGAGATAGAGGGGGGATGGGGGTGAGAGAGAGGGGGGTAAGAGAGAGAAAGAGGGGGGGTAAGAGAGAGATAGAGGGGGGAGGGGGGATGAGAGAGATAGAGTGGGATTAGAGAGATAGAGAGGGGATTAGAGAGATAGAGAGGGGATTGGAGAGATAGAGAGTAGACTGGAGGGGTGAGAGAGAGATAGAGGGGGCATGAAAGAGATAAAGGGGGGATGAGAGAGATAGAGGGAGAGTGAGAGAGATAGAGAGGGATGGGGGGGTGAGAGAGAGAGGTAGTAAGAGAGAGATGGGGGTGGGATGGGTGAGAGAGAAATAGAAGGGGGATGAGAGAGATAGAGGGGGGATGGGGGGTGGAGAGAGGGGATTAGAGAGATAGAGAGGGGATGGGAGGGGTGAGAGAGAGCTAGAGGGGGATGAAAGAGATAAAGGGGGGATGAGAGAGATAGAGGAGAGAGAGATAGAGGGGGGATGGGGGGGTGGGAGGGAGAGGGGGGGTAAGAGAGAGATAGAGGGGGGTGAGAGAGATAGAGGGAGAGGGAGAGAGATAGAAGGGGGTGGGGGGTGAGAGAGAAATAGAGGGGGGGATGAGAGAGACAGAGGGGGGATAGGGGGTGGGAGAGAGAGGGGGGTAAGAGAGAGATAGAGGGGGTGGGGAGGGGTGAGAGAGAAATAGAGGGGGGGATGAGAGAGATAGAGGGGGATGGGGGTGTGAGAGAGAGAGGGGGGTAAGAGAGAGATAGAGGGGGGTGGGAGGGGTGAGTGAGAAATAGAGGGGGGGATGAGAGACATAGAGGGGGGATGGGGAGGGTGAGAGAGATCTAACACTTTACATATTAATGATGTGTACACTGCACACAGACAGGGTTGGGCAGCATTAGTGGCTCACTCACACCGCTGGGCTGGGCCTATCTTAAGGAAGGGGTCTGGAGCTGCAGCTCTAATAGAACTTATGTTAATCTGGTCCTGGATCCAGTTATTAATGGTGGAAGTTTTCTGATCACACGTCACGCTCTGCATTCGGCCACATGCAGCCGTGGCGGTTATACTCCGACGCTCTGTGCTGGTCTGGGCTTTAATGGATCACCATGGTTGTCATTATTCTATATATTGTGAAGGGTCGGGCGCCCGCCACTCAACACAGGAGGAAGAAGATGAACTTTTATGGGGAATATGTTTACGTGTTTTCTCCTCCGCTGTAAATCTGCCTCTCTGCTGACCCCCCCCCCCACCAGACGACCCCCTTGGGTAAACCATCTTATCTGAGCTGTCACCCTGTTAAGTCCACATTGGATTACCTCTCAGTCTGCTTTCCCCCCAGTATCCTGGCTGTCATTAATTACCGGCGGCTGACCTGTGACAAGACCAGACGTGACCTCTGACCCCCCCTGACAAGTCGCAACGTCAAGTAAATCTTCATTTTAAAGGGATTATGTCACACGGGGAGCATTTCCTATAGAGCTGCAGAACATTACAGAGCAACAGAAAAAAGTCCTGCTTATTTTTAACGATTGTAGTGCCATGGCTGTGGAAAAATGAGCAATGTAGGCCCCCCCCATCCACACTCAATTTGGAATCGCAGACGGAATCAACGCCATTCTGCCCGTGATTTCAAATTGCGTGGCATTTGGTGCAAAATGCACAACACGCGTTGTGTGGGCACCATTCATTCGAAATGACACCCCAAACGTTGTGCGATTTGACTGAATCACGCTGCAATTTCAGCAAAACGCGGCTTTAAAAATCACCCAAAAAGGAGTAGAAGCTTCTTTTGGGTGACCAAGACATTTCATGTGGCCCTCGCACCTCTCCTGCAGCTCTGCCCCCCCCCCCCCCTCTCCATTTCTCTGCTGAAATGGAGGGGGGGTAGAGATGAACCTGTCCGCAGCTGCACAGAGAAGAGCAGGATCTATCGGAGAAGTTCTGTCCTCCTCTCTACTGCTGATTGCTGAGAAGGAGGGGGGGGGGGGGGGGGGGCAATCAGCAGTAGAGAGGAGGACAGCACTTCTCCGACAGGTCCTGCACTTCTCTGTGCAGCTGCAGACAGGATCAACTCTGCTCCCCCCACCCGTATCGGCAATCAGCAGTAGAGAGGAGGACAGAACTTCTCCAACAGATCCTGCGCTTCTCTGTGCAGCTGCAGACAGGTTAACCTCTGCCCCCCCTCCGTCTCAGAAATCAGCAGTAGAGAGGACAGAACTTCTCACACAGATCCTGCACTTCTCCGTGTAGCTGTGGAGAGGTTCATCTCTGCCCCCCCCGCCCCCGGTTTCAGCAGTCAGCAGCAGAGATCCTGTGCCCGTCTGTGCAGCCACTCCTTCTCCCTACCTCCCCTGGTCTCAGCATTCAGCAGACTCCGGCGGCTGACTCTAGCCCTCGTCTGGTCCTCCTCCAGACCCTGCTTCCAATCTACAGCTTCTCTCCTGCAGTAGCACAAAGTAGGGGGGGGGAACGAGTCTTGGCATCTGATGTAAGGAGAGGGGGTGTAGTGCTCTGGACAGCTAATCCTGCAGATACAACCAACCCTTTGGGGGCAACCATAATGCCAGTAGAGTGGGGAAAACGCCCCATTGCCATGCATGTATGACTTACGTCAGTGGCAAGGAGTGGGTTAAACACCCGATTTAGTTGACCTGAACAGAACGTTCGATGTGAGTGTTGTATTCGTTCTTGGCACACATTGGCTCATTGCATTAGAAGGACGAGAAGTACAAAGAGACATGAAGCGGGCGCCCCAGGATCCCCCCAATGCCTCCTATTTATAGAGAACCTCATCCTCCGGCAGGACGATCCCGGGAGCGACTTCTGATGGACTGTATAAATATTTGAAAAAGTTCAGAAGACTTCGGCTGGTTTGGACAATTCCTTCTCTACTGTCACTTGTCCCCGACAAGAACATTACTCATCAATCCAGGAATGGTGACCCCCATTCCCCTCCGCTGGGCGCGTTATTTATGGAATCAAAGAGCCGCACCGCCACCCTCCGTACACACAGGACTCATTCAACGGGCAGAATAGATTTCATCGCTAAACAATCGTCCCATTTAACAGACAGACGGCGTATTGATGGGACGCCCAGGAGAGCCAATTCTGAGCTTCGCTTACCCCGAATACTGCGAGAAATATCCGCGATTATTAGAGAGGAAAATTGATAGGCTTACAGCCTGACACATTGTATCCAATTATGATTGCAATGGATAAAACTAATAATAGATAAGCTAAGATAAGATAAGATAGATAGATAGATAGATAGATAGATAGATAGATAGATAGATAGATAGATAGATAGATAGATAGATAGATAGATAGATAGATAGATAGATAGATGTGTATCTGCTCAGTCCCACCAGCAGTGGCGTCGCTAGGGGGTGGCTTTTGGAGCTATAGCCCCGAATCTGGGGCCCATAGCCCCGAGTCTCTGCAGGGGTCCCCAAGGGGAGGGGAGGCTCTCTGGGGACCCTGATGTAAGTGGGGGGCTCTCTGGGGACCCTGATGCAGGGGGGAGGCTCTCTGGGGACCCTGATTTAAGGGGGAGGCTCTCTGGGGACCCTGATTTAAGGGGGAGGCTCTCTGAGGACCCTGATGCAGGGGGGAGGCTCTCTGGGGACCCTGATTTAAGGGACAGGCTCTCTGGGGACCCTGATTTAAGGGGGAGGCTCTCTGGGGACCCTGATGCAGGGGGGAGGCTCTCTGGGGACCCTGATTTAAGGGACAGGCTCTCTGGGGACCCTGATTTAAGGGGGAGGCTCTCTGAGGACCCTGATTTAAGGGAGAGGCTCTCTGGGAACCTGATGCAAGGGGGAGGCTCTCTGGAGATCCTAATGTAAGGGGACTTTCTGGGGACCCTGATGTGAGGGGGGCTCTCTGGGGATATATACACACACACATATATTATATACATGTGTATGCCCGCCCAAGGGTATGACTTTCTTTACTATGTTGCTATGGGCTCTAGCCCCAGATCTTTTGTAGACCTAGCAACACCCCTGCCCACCAGGATGGAGAGTAAAGAGGGGGGAGGGTTGTACCTTATCTCGGGCCTCGCTCAGAAGGTCCTCTAGTTCTGAGAAGCTGAAACTGGCCACAGTGATGAAGTCACCCATGACTGGCACAAAGCGATCTCCTGCCTCCCGGTAGTGACGCTTCTGATAGTCCAACTCCTGCCGAAAGAAGAAAGGGTTAATTCCAGCGCAAACTAATTATAAACTACTAATTATAACACTGAAGTTGAATCTTATCAATGGGTTGGTAATGTTTTAAAAGAAACTTATTTTTACGTATAATTGGTAAATATATATGTACAGTATAGGGTGGTAGTCATAGTTGCCCATTACATACTGAGGTTCTGCCTCCACCTATGCAGTGCTACACAATGGTCATGTTTTACTGCTTCCTGTCACCATGGGAGACTGTGAGTCTTCCTACTTTATGAAACCGATGCACCCCCTGTGTGGCTAATATATTACACTTCATGGTCAAACATACGTAGACCTTTCCTCCAAACGATAGAGTTCAGGTGTGTCCAGTGAAGAGTCCTGTTAATACTACATCATATAAAGTCAATGTAGACTATTGTGCTTTTCCAACCTTGTAGTAAGTTTGGTGAAGACCATTTTCTGTTCCAGCAAAACTTTGCCCCTGTGTAAGAAACCAGCTCCATATAGACATGGTATGACTAGTTTGGTGTGGAGGAACTCGAGCGTCCTGTACAGAGCCCTGACCTCAGCATCCTGAACACCTTTGGGATTAATGGGAAACGTTGATGGTGAGCCAGGTCTTCTCATCCAACATCAGTACCTAACCTCACAAATAGGCACAAATTCCCACAAACACCCTCCAAAATCTTGAGGAAAACCTTCTCAGACGAATGTAGGCTAGTGCAACCACAAAGGGGCAACTCCAAATAAATGGCCAATTGAAACACCAATTCGGAGCCAGGTCTTTTTTTTTCATGCCCAACGAGAGGACCAACATGTGAGCCAGATCTTCTCAGCCAACATCAGTAACTGACCTCATAAATGGGCAAAAATTCACACAGACACCCTCCAAAATCTTATGAAAAGTCTTCCCAGAACAGAGGAGGATGTTGTAGCAACAAAGGAGGACAACTCTGTTTTATGGTTCATGGGGGAACTCCATAATAATGGCCATGGTTTCTGGAATGAGATGTCCAGCTCCATCAAGACATGATTTGACCGGTTTAGTGTGGAAGAACTCGAGTGTCCTGCACAGTCCTGACCTCAGCCCTACTGAACACCTTTGGGATTCATTGGAAACGATGGTGAGCCAGGTCTTCTCATCCAACAGCAGTACCTAACCTCACAAATAGGAACAAATTCCCACAAACACCCTCCAAAATCTTGAGGAAAACCTTCCCAGAAGAATTTAGGCTGGTGCAACCACAAAGGGGCAACTCCAAATAAATGGCCGTGGTTTTTGAATAGGATGTCCAACAAGCTCCTATAGATGTGATGGTCAGTTGTTCACCAACCTTTAACCATATAGTATACCAACATTGGATAGACTGAATCCTTTATTGGGTAAAGTAATTAACTTAAGTTTAAAGTTTAGATATTTTAGAGGTAAAAATTTAGTATTTTACTTAAGCCCAGTCATTATTCGTTCATTTAAAGGCATGAACCATGAAGTGGGGACTTCTTCTCTCCACCTTTAGGATCACTATAAGAAGATTGAATTCCAGGCCTTCTCATCCAACCTGACTTCACAAATGTGTACAATTTCCCACAGACACCCCCCTCCAAAATCTTGTAGAAAGCTTTCCCAGAAGAGTAGAAAAAAAAAGAGGACCAAATCCATAAAGACATGGTTTGACCAGTTTGGTGCGGAGGAACTCGAGTGTCCTGCACAGAGCCCTGACCCCCAACCCTACTGATCACCTTTGGGATGAATTGGAACACTGATGATGATCCTAGGTCTCCACCATCAGTACTTGACCTCACAAATGGGGACAAATTCCCACAGACACCCTCCAAAATCTTGAGGAAAACCTTCCCAGAAGAATGTAGGCTGGTATAACCACAAAGGGACAACTCCATATAAATGACCATTGGTTTTAAATGGGATGTCCAACAAGCTCCTATAGATATTCAGTTGTTCACCAACTTTTATCCATATGGAATACCAAACACGGGGTAAACTGAATCAGCCGGACATGTGAACCTAGCCTTAAAAGGCATGCACCATGAAATGGGGACTTCTTCAGGTTGTGGTGCTCAGATACAGTCAAGTTCGGCTTTAACCACTTGCTGACCGCCGCACGCCGATTTACGTCAGCAGAATGGCATGGGCAGACAAAAGGGCGTACCTGTACGTCCCGTTGAATTTGCCGCCTAGTGGGTCCCGCGAACTCGATGTTCAGCCGGCGGAACGGGGAGGCAGAACGGGGAGGCAAGGCATTTCCCTGTTCTGCCTAGCAACACGACAGAGATCTACTGCTCCCTGTCATCGAGAGCAGTGATCTCTGTCATGTTGTAGTGAGCCCATCCCCCCCACAGTTAGAACACATCCAGGGAACACACTTAACCCCTTGATCGCCCCCCCCCCCCTAGTGTTTAACCCCTTCCCTGCCTGTGTTATTTATACAGTAATCAGTGGCTATTTGCAGCTCTGAACACTGTATAAATGACAATGGTCCCAAAAAAGTGTCAAAAGTGTCCGATGTGTCCGCCGCAATGACGCAGTCCCGATAAAAATCGCAGATCGCCGCCATTACTATTAAAAAAAAAAATAGTAATAAAAAAGGCCATAAATCTATTCCCTATTTTGTAGAGGCGATAACTTTTGCGCAAACCAATCAATAAACGCTTATTGCGATTTTTTTTTTTTTTTACCAAAAATATGTAGAAGAATACGTATCAGCCTAAAAACAAAGAAATTTGTTTTTTTTTATATATTTTTGGGGATATTTATTATAGCAAAAAGTAAAAATTATTGCTTTTTTTTTTTCAAAATTGTCGCTCTTTTTTTGTTTATAGCGCAAAAAATAAAAACCACGGAGGCGATCAAATACCAACAAAAGAAAGTTCTATTTGTGGGGGGAAAAAAAGACGTTGATTTTGTTTTGGTGTAAAGTCGCGCGGCCGCTAAAGCGACGCAGTGCCGAATCGCAAAAAAATGCTCTGGTCAGGAGGGGGAGGGGTAAATCCTAACATGGGGCTGAAGTGGTTAAAAAAAAAAACAGAGGTAGATCAATTACAAGGAGAGCCACTGAGAGCTCCCTCTAGTGGCTAATCTATAAATCTCTGAATTAAACAATTTGATAGAAAAGGGGGGAACAGGGTTGTTAAAATACTAAAGCAACATTAACACCCACATAAAGAGCAAATAATCCCTGGAAAGTTGGACTCATTGAAAATAAAGTGTACTTCCCCTTTAAGCTGTACTGTATATCACCCGTCATACGCCGACACGCGGACCGGCGATGACAATGTGACCCCAGACGCTGCCCTCCAGCACTTCTCTCTCTCTCACATAAAAGCACACATGGTCACTTGTTAATTGTACCCTTCCCCTCCCCCCCCCACACACACGCGTTGGCCGCGCTGATTTAATTAAAATCTAATTAAACTCCAGCCTGGCGTTCCCTGCGATTATAATGACTTCATGCAGCCGGCTTCAGGGAATAGATGGGGAAAAAAGCTTGCGGTTTACCTTAATGAACGCATGAATGTGATCGACTCAACCCAGAAGGAGAATCACGAGCCGAGAAGAAGGATGCCTGATGCCATTTTCTGAGAGGAACAAAGATGGGAGTTTTTTCCCCCCGAGCTCTGCTCCTGCATAAGGTTTGCTTGTCTGGCACAATGATGTATAAAAAATAAAAAATAGGCGCCCCTAAGAAATCTGCGCCCGGGGCCCCTGTCTCTGTGGCCCTTCCCATGCTACTCCGTCGTAGGTAGTGTTCAAATCTAGTTTATAACTGATCATAAGATCTGGCAGCACAGTACAGACGGGGTTCATTTGAGGAAGACGTAACTTCCTACAAGCCCTCCTGTTTATCAATGCATAGAAGGGAAAGCTAACTGAGGTTTTTCAGCAAGAAAAAGAAAAAAATAGCAACCAAAAAAGGTAAGCAGCGATTTTTATATACAGTAAAACCTCGGATTCAGAGTAACTTGATTTTCAGAGCGTTTTGCAAGACAAGCAAAATTTTTTTCATAAATTTTGACTTGATATACAAGCGATGTCAAGTGACAGCAGAGTATAAAAGAGAAGAGAGGGCGCCTCTAAGTGTAGCAATATGGTTACATTTAATGAAGGTACAACATTTAGCAACTCACATCCTCCCAACTCATCATATTGCTATCATCTTTTTTTATATGGACTATAAACTGAAGGACTTATGAATAAATGGTTGTGGAATGAATCATCCGAGTTTCCATTATTTCTTATGGGGAAATGAAATACAAGTGCTTTGGATTACACGCATGTTTCCGGGAACGAATTATGCTCGCAATCCAAACTCTTTACTGTATTTATATGCTATGCAAATGGTATATTCTTTGTTAAAGGAAACATGTAACCAATACAAAATAAGTGTTAAAGAGACACAAGAGGGCGCTTTTAAGTGCAGCAGATTAAAACATTTTGTAAGGTGAACTGGGATTTCCAGCAGCAGAAAACCAGTGCGGACTTACGCTCGTGTCCTGCGCGGGCACATTGCACAAATGCTCATACTTCTAAGTGAAGAGGCAATGTTAGACCTACTATCAGTGGCGTACCAACTGGGAGGCGGGGGGGTGGTGATCTGTTCTGGGTGCCACACACTGCTGGGGGGTGTCACACCCCGCCCCCCCCCCCCCGCGAGTGAAGCAGTGACAGCGGGGCGGGCTCAGGCAGTGCATCGGCGCAGTGACAGGGCAGATAGGGAGATTGGTTACTAGGTGGTCATAGCAACCAATCATTAGCCGGTTAATATGAAAATGAACTCCAGCAGTTCCCAGCCTCTGTTCAGCGCTGCTGTGTCTCTCCGTCTGGCTGCATGATTAAGGTAGGAAGGGACTGGGGGGGGGTCTGTGTAACATGCAGGGGGTCCAGAGCTGCGGGTGGGGGGGGGGGCTGTGTAATGTAAAAGGGTCCAGAGTGCTGTGTAATGTAAAGGGGTCCAGAGGTGCAGGGTTCTGTGTAATGTAAAGGGGTCCAGAGTGCTGTGTAATGTAAAGGGGTCCAGAGGTGCAGGGTGCTGTGTAATGTAATGGGGTTCAGAGGTGCAGGGTGCTGTGTATTGTAAAGGGGTCCAGAGGTGCAGGGTGCTGTGTAATGTAATGGGGTTCAGAGGTGCAGGGTGCTGTGTATTGTAAAGGGGTCCAGAGGTGCAGGGTGCTGTGTAATGTAATGGGGTCCAGAGGTGCAGGGTGCTGTGTATTGTAAAGGGGTCCAGAGGTGCAGGGTGCTGTGTAATGTAAAGGGGTCCAGAGGTGCAGGGTGCTGTGCAATGTAAAGGGGTCCAGAGGTGCAGGGTGCTGTGTAATGTAAAGGGGTCCAGAGGTGCAGGGTGCTGTGTAATTTAATGGGGTCCAGAGGTGCAGGGTGCTGTGTATTGTAAAGGTGTCCAGAGGTGCAGGGTGCTGTGTAATGTAAAGGGGTCCAGGGTGCTGTGTAATGTAAAGGGGTCCAGAGGTGCAGGGTGCTGTGTAATGTAAAGGGGTCCAGAGGTGCAGGGTGCTGTGTAATGTAAAGGGGTCCAGAGGTGCGGGAGGCTGTGTATTGTAAAGGGGTCCAGAGCTGCGGGAGGCTGTGTATTGTAAAGGGGTCCAGAGCTGCGGGGGGTTTTGTATTGTAAAGGGGTCCAGAGGTGTATAGAATACCCAAATCACGTGCAGGGAAAACTTAAAAAAACAGCATATTTTGCCTACACGTGATTGGATGATGGGAGTCTGCAGAGTTTTCAGCTCATTTACTAAGCTCAGTGTGCAACTGTACTTTGCACAATCTATTTGCTTTTACTAAATCAACCCCCTCTGTGTCTTATGGACACATAGAGCGGGGCTTGGGAGCGAGCATGCACCAGTGCCCCCCCATAGCAAGTGGCTTGCTATGGGGGGCACTGGTCAAGGTAGAGGAGCCAAGAAGGCCATCGGGGGGAACCCGAGAAGAGGAGGTTCGGGGCTGCCCTGTGCAAAACCACTGCACAGAGCAGGTAAGTATAACATGTTTGCTGCACTTAGAAGCGCCCCCTGGTGCCTCCTTTACATTAATACAGATATCCCTTCTATCTGCTGAGAAGCTGCACTTCACAAGTCCTTTTAAGCCAGCTGCTATACCTTATTTAGCATTATGAACTATTCAGCTAGGACTTCACCACTCCTGACTCTACTGCCTTGTGTTTTTTGCACTCTAACAGATTTGTATCTGCTGTAAAATAAGCGTTATTCCAATTTGGCTGAAAAAATGTAAATACACTTTAAGCCTTTCACTTCCACCTGTATATCGGAAAAATACAGGAGAAAGACTTTGGTTCCCTCTAGAAGTGGGTCCCGGCTTTGGTTTGGGAAGGGCTCGGGATCATACGATAGAAGATATTTAGTATTTTTTCTCCCATGGAATAAAATAAATTGCGGTTTCCCGGTAATAGAACGGAGGGGTTGCCTGAACGGAGGACAATGGTCTCCTTGTATTACAGGGAAGTGAAAGCCATTGGGAGGGTGGTGCAGGGTCGCCGTGAATGAAAGACGTACACACACCACTGGCAGACTAGGTGGGCCTAATACCGCCTAAATTTGTTCTGGATGTTTGTGGTTCTTTCGTGCTGCAAGCCACCCTCCCCCCCCACTCCCCCCCCTAGTGGCTCATTAATTGATCTGGTTCTCGCTTAGCGCGCGCTCGCGGCTCAGAATGAAGGCATTCTTCTCTCTGTCTGATGATCGCGAGTTATAACCAGCCATTATAATTCAATTAACAGGGGAGGTCAGCGCTTCCGTTTCACTGCTTTACTGTGATAATTGCGGCAAAGTCTAACGCGCCTTTCCCTGGACGCCGAGTACAGTAACTGGATTCTCCCAGTTTAAGGTTTACAATGCTGGTCATTCACTGGGAACTGGGGCGGTGAGACTTCTCTTCCACCACCTTCCAAACTCCTTGGGGCCTGAGAAGATCGTTTCTACAGGAGAATCAAAATAGGAAAAAAGAAGTTCTCTGGACTGTTCACACGTCTTTCCAGCACTACAACCATGGCCGGGACAAGGGGTGGGCAGGTGGGACCTGGGAACTGTGGTATCATGTGAGGTGGGGGAGGGGTGGCGCCACAAGGAGATTTGGGGGGGGGGGTTTGTGTTGGAAGGAGGAATTTGGGGGATGGCATGGGGTAAGTATTGTTCTAGGAGAGGAAATTTGGGGACGGGGTGCTAAGAATGGTGATTTAGAGGCATTTGTGTTGGGAGAGGAGATGGGGGGGGGAGAAGATTTGTGCTACGAGGGGCGTGGGATTTGGGGGGTTTTTGTACTGGGAAGGGGGATTTGAAGTGGGGTGGGGGGTGGACTAGGAGGGGAAATTTTGGGGGTAGAGGATTTGTGCTAGAAGGGGGGGGGGCATTTGAGCTGGGGGGATTTGGGGATGGGGGAGTGCAAAGATTTGTGCTGAGAGGGGGGATTTTAGCATGGGGTCAATGCACCCAAAAGTGATATTCTAGTTATAGATGCAGGATGGGCTAAGTCAGCCCCTGGTGAGTGTGGTTTTCCAAGACCATCACATTGGGTCATCCACTTAGCTAACCAGGTGCCAAAAGCCAAGCAGAGACTTGTCCTACAGTACACCCCAAAATGCCAGTAGATCCAAAAGAAAGCCAGCGGCAAGCCATCAAAAACCAACAGACGTTGTTCCGGACAGGCAACCATCAAGCCTCCCTGGGACCTCCGTCTCTGATGCCTTTCTGGGGTGAACTGTAGAGGCTAAAAATGAAGCCCTTGCCTAGGACCTCCTCTGATGATGCATTTCACTCAAAATTGAACTTGATCTTAGTGAGTCTCCATGTTTAAGCCTAGATTTGGGTAAAAATTAAGTCCTCATTTAGGACCTCCTCCTCCGCTGTCATGTTACACTCAAAATTAGGCTTGATCATAGAGAGTCTACAATTAAACCCAGCTTTAGGTGAAAATGAAGCCCCACATGGGACCTCTTCCATTGACACATTTCACCAAAAACTGAGCTGAAATGTAAAAAGTCTCTACGATTAACCCCAGATTTGGTTAAAAACAAAGCCCTCACCTAGGACCTCCTCTGATGATGATGCGTTTTGCTCATAAATGTACTTGCTCATAGTGAGTCTCCATGTTTAAATCTAGATTTGGGTAAAATCAAAGTCTCCTCTAGGACGATGACCTTCTCCTCTTCCTTTGATGAGTTTCAACCTAAACTGTGCTTGATTGTAGACAGCCTCTACAATTAAGCCCAACTTTGGTTGAAAAGGGTGAAAATGAAGCCCCGCCTGGGATTTCTTCTACTGATGCATTTCACCAAAAACTGGGCGTGATCGTAAAAAGTCTCTATGGTTATGGGTGTACAGGCATTAGAGGACTGGAACTACTGACTAACTTCGGAGTCAACTCGTCTGGGGTCTCCTCCTGTGTTAGTCTCCTGCCGAAAGGGGAGAGACCTAGCCGGGAGAGAGATTTTTGGAGGGGACTGAATGCTAGCCTCATGCCGATCGATTGTGGGCCCTGGCATTTGGGGGATCGGTGCTCTTTGTGAGCTGTATGCCTGGGGACCCTTGAGGTGGTATTACTGTGGATTCGGGTCCTGGTCCCCCAGGACACACAGACTCTGGGGACCCTGGATTTGCCATATTAGAAATACTGGCTGATTCATAATGCTGGGACAAATACTGTTAGGAGATGCTGATGTCAATTCCAACCACCTGTCTGTCTATTGCCTGCTAGAATGTGTATTGTAAATAAGTCTAGTATGGGATCTAAGAGTCATTAGATCCCCGTTGTTGTTTGTGTTAATTAACTCTGCTGTTGTGTGAACAAGAGTTTGGTGTTGATTTGTAATAATGTTGATTGGGTTTTCTGAGCTACAAGACGGCCAGTCTGGCCTAAAGATCATGTCTGAGTCATCTAGGCTGTCTAAAGGGATTAGTTAATTAGGTTTCTGGTCACAGGTGTATGTTCAGAGTAATATGAGCAGGAGGTATACACCTCCTCTTTTACTGTATAAAAGAGCCTGTATTCCTTTCAATAAAAGAGATCCCTGTTTGAACTTACATACAGCCTGCCTGGTGTTTGTTCTGAGCTATCACAACTGGATTCGAACGGCACATAGCTGTAGTTCCAATCCCGGAGCATCGGATGACTGAACCATTAGACGTTGCGATCTGCAATCTGGTTCAATAGCCACAGAGGAGTGTCGGGAGAGTGGAACCGAGCGAGCAGGGGCTCGTTACACTGGGCTTGATCGTAAAAAGTCTCTACGGTTAAGCCCAAATTTGAGTAAATACATTGTCCATGCCCATGACCTCCTCCCTAACATGTTTCACCCAAAACTGGGCTTTATCTACAATTAAGCCCACATTTGGGTGAAAATGAAACCACGCCTGGGACCTCCTTCACTGAGGCATTTCATCCAAAACTGGGCTTGATTGTGGAGAGTCCCTAAGATTAAGCCCAGATATGGGAGGAAATGGAACCACGCCTGGAACTTCCTCCTCTGAGGAACTGAAGGGTCACTCTATGATTAAGCCCAGTTTTGGGTGAAATGTGTCAAAAGGAGGTGGTGGTCATTGTCCTCATTATATCCATATCTGGGCCTAATCTCAGGGAGTCTCTAAGATTAAGCTCTGAAATGGATGAAATGTGTCAGCAAGAGTTAGTTGATAAGAAAGAATGTTCTGACAAACAATTTTTCCATGACCAAAAATGTAACTATCTATGGCCAGAGGAAGGGTGGAGAAGCTGGGCCAGCAAAGACAAATATTAGACACTCCCAGAGGAAGAGAGCTATGATACGTAAGGAGGGAGGGAGGGTTAAATTTTATGTGGCAACATTTGGTTATTCTAATTTAACAAGAGGACAGAATGCATTTTTTTTAACCTTCTTTTGTATCACTTACATTTTCTTAGAAAGCCTTCTCCTAAACATGGGGTATTGTTTCAGGCCTTTGTCGTCACTGTGGTTGGGTAATAATATCGCTGTCAAATCTCTGAACAAAAAAAAAATGGAGTCCCACCACAAGAACTTCCACATTTCCAGCTTTTGACTGCAGAGTCTGCAAGGTTCTGGTCCAACATTGAGGACAATACTCCCCCATTGTTTATTTTCTATAGTCATCTCCCAACGCTCATTAACCAGCTGGAGGACTTCTAAGTCACATATTGGCTCATGATGCTATTCCGCCTCTCCCAATCCTAATTTATCTAGCCACAACTGGAGTACATCCATAAGTTTTGTTTAAAGTGTTCATAAAAGGATACAAATAGATCAAAACTAGACCTCATCTTTTGGGAAAAATAAGAACCATTGATGGAACATTACACACGAATCTCTAAAGAGTCTCTTAGATTTATTTATGCAAGAAAAATATAGTGGATCGAGTCAAGGTTGGTCTAGAAAAGTATGACTTTGGAGGGTACTCTAAGTTTATTATTTCATTGCTTGTTCCATAAGGGTTTGCCTTTCAGTCCTGTCGAACAATGGTGTAACTATGGCCATAGCAGCCCACAAGGCTGCTATGGTGCCCAAGGGTGGGAAGGGACCACACTGAGGAGGTTGCCCGATGTCTCCATTCCAGAAGAGCTGAGGTCAGATACAGAGGATCATACTGTTGCTAGGTATAGATCCCCATTACACTCCCCCATCTGTGAGCACCATTGTCTTGAGAGCTTCTGGTCATCCTGGCCAACAATTTGATATTACCACTGTGCATCTAACACTGCACTGCTCTGTTCCATAAGGGGTATACAAGTTCAAGGTTCAAAGTAGATAAAACAGGAAAAAGGATAGAAATGAAAGATACCCGTATGATTATACCCTCATCCAATAACTTACCCATACAATTAGATGCCCATACAATAACATACCCATAAAATTAGACGCCCATACAATAACATACCCATACAATTAGACGCCCATACAATAACGTACCCATACAATAACAAACCCATACAATAACATACCCATACAATAACAAACCAGAATAACAAACAAGTTCAAGGTTCAAAGTAGATAAAACAGGAAAAAAGGATAGAAATGAAAGATACTCGTATGATTATACCCTCATCCAATAACTTACCCATACAATTGGATGCCCATACAATAACTTACCCATACAATTAGACGCCCATACAATAACATACCCAAACAAAAACATACCCATACAATTAGACGCCCATACAATAACATACCCATACAATTAGATGCCCATACAATAACTTACCCATACAATTAGATGCCCATACAATAACATACCCAAACAAAAACATACCCATACATATAGACGCCCATACAATAACATACCCATACAATAACAAACCCATACAATAACATACCCATACAATTAGACGCCCATACAATAACATACCCATACAATTAGATGCCCATACAATAACTTACCCATACAATTAGATGCCCATACAATAACATACCCAAACAAAAACATACCCATACATATAGACGCCCATACAATAACATACCCATACAATAACAAACCCATACAATAACATACCCATACAATTAGACGCCCATACAATAACATACCCATACAATTAGATGCCCATACAATAACTTACCCATACAATTAGACGCCCATACAATAACATACCCATACAATAACAAACCCATACAATAACATACCCATACAACAACAAACCCATACAATAACATACCCATACAACAACAAACCCATACAATTGGACGCCCATACAATAACATACCCATACAATAACAAACCCATACAATAACATACCCATACAACAACAAACCCATACAATTGGACGCCCATACAATAACATACCCATGCAATAATATATCCATACAATTAGACATCCATACAATAATACAGCTATACAATAACACACCCATACAATTACATACCCATACAATTACATACCCATACAATAACATATCCAAACAATTAGATGCCCATTCAATAAGATACCCATACCAACAGTCCCCCATACAAGATGTCCATTCCCTTAGAGATAGGAAGAGTGAATACTCACGGCCTCTACAGCCCTCAGTCCATTCTTAATGTTGTGAACTTCCTTCTCCAACTCCACTAAGCTGAAGACAGAGAGAGATCACTGATCAGTATTATTATATAATGTCACATATCATTGCTGGACTTATCAAGGGCGCAACAGCTGTGTGCCAGGCTCTGATTTTTAGGGGCCCGGGGACACGGCAAGCAGGGAGGGGACATGGGACACACAGAGGGGGGAAATGGCACACAGGGAGGGGGGACACGGCACACAGGGAGGGGGGACACGGCACACAGGGAGGGGGGACACGGCACACAGGGAGGGGGGACACGGCACACAGGGAGGGGGGACACGGCACACAGGGAGGGGGGACACGGCACACAGGGAGGGGGGACACGGCACACAGGGAGGGGGGACACGACACACATGGAGGGTACACGGCACACATGGAGGGTACACGGCACACATGGAGGGTACACGGCACACATGGAGGGTACACGGTACACATGGAGGGTACACGGCACACAGGGAGGGGACACGGCACACATGGAGGGGACACGGCACACAGGGAGGGGACACGGCACACAGGGAGGGGACACGGCACACAGGAAGGGGACACGGCACACAGGGAGGGGACACGGCACACAGGGAGGGGGGACACGGCACACAGGGAGGGGGGACACGGCACACAGGGAGGGGGGACACTACACACATGGAGGGAACACGGCACACATGGAGGGGACACGGCACACATGGAGGGTACACGGCACACATGGAGGGGACACGGCACACAGGGAGGGGACACGGCACACATGGAGGGGACACGGCACACAGGGAGGGTGGACATGGCACACAGGGAGGGGACACGGCACACAGGGAGGGGACACGGCATACAGGGAGGGGACACGGCATACAGGGAGGGGACACGGCACACAGGGAGGGGACACGGCACACAGGAAGGGGACACAACACACACGGAGGGGGGGGCAGCACACACGGAAGGGGGGACACAGCACACATGGAGGGGGGACACAGCACACACAGAGGGGGGGACACGGCGGGAGGGGACACCGCACACAGGGAATAAGCAGCAAATTTAGAAAGGTTCTATCTTTACAGGTATCATTAAATATGAGAATTTTATTCAGGATAGGAATTGTTTCAATGTTGCTGTTTTAGCTACTGACACCACACTGCATAGCCAGGAAGGTGACACCGCTATTCTCTGTTGCAGTTTTGAGGCTTCCCGCGTTCTAGCGCCTCTCTTTGTATATCTCATCACATGGACCAGCAGCCTCAGCAGGGGGCGGGGCCTAGCTACAAGAAAAGTCCAGAGTAAAGTTTCACAAAAAAGACTTCTTTGGATCTCCCCATCATTCTGCTACAGAAGCTGACCTCGGCTTACGTACTCTCTCAGCATTATTTGTTATTTACTAATGACAGGTTGACAAGCCTCCTGCACCCGGATGGCTCAGATAGTGGTGCATAGTGAATATAAGCAGAAGCCAATGTGATTTGAAAATGACAGTCACATGGCTGAAAATATGACCCTTGTGCTATAGCTTTGTGAATTGAGCCTACTGGCTTATGTTTGATCAGACACAGACAGCGCGAAGCGAGAATACCAGCGGAGAAATGACGCACTTGACTTTGGCGGCCTCTGAGAGGTGCTGCAGCTCATTCTGGATGTTGAGGATATCCGGATAGGTCCTTTCAAAGATCATAATTAGGTAATGTAGGAGGGTGATGTTCCTGAAAGAGAGACGAGGGTTACATCATCGGAGGACATTACAAACAAAACCTGAAAATGTCTCCTGTTCAGACAGGAGATAAAGAGATACAATGTAACATTGTTTATAAACATTGTGCACACAAGAGATAGAGAGATACAAAGGGGTTGATTTACTAAAAGTGGAGAGTGCAAAATTTGGTGCAGCTCCGCATAGAAACCAATCAGCTTCCAGTTTTTTTGTTTTTTTTTTGAAGAAACTTAAAGAGGAGCTCCGGGCTCCTTCAGAAAAAAATATAAAAGTCAACAGCCACAAATACTGTAGATGGCCGACTTTTAATATTAAGACACTTACCTGTCACACAATTAAAGCAGTGTCCTCACCCCAGCTGATTTTTAAATCGGCTGACGGGTGCTGCCGCTGCCATCTCCACTAAGGGAAACCGGCAGCCAAGCCTTGCGGCTTCACAACCGATTCCCCTCTGCGCTTTGTGAATGGCCCGGTGGCGGGGGAAGGAGGAGGGGGCAAACTTCCATCTGGCTTTACCACGGTGAGATCAGCCGGAAGTGGGAATGGGTAGACAGGTACCCCCCCCGAAAGGTGTTAGAAACTGATTGGCTACCATGCAGAGCTGCACCAGATTTTGCACTCTCCAGTTTTAGTAAACCAACTCCAGAATAACATTATTTATAAACATTGATCCGACAGGAGAGAGATACAAAGTAACATTGTTTATAAACATTGTTCAGATGGGAGATAGAGTGATACAAAGTAACACTGTTTATAAACATTGTTCAGATGGGAGGTAAAGTGATACAAGGTAACATTGTTTATAAACATTGATCAGACAGGAGATACAGAATAACATTAAACATTGTTCCGCCAGGAGATGGAGAAATACAAAATAACATTGTTTATAAACATTGTTCAGCCAGGAGAGAGAGAGAGAGAGAGAGAGAGAGAGAGAGAGAAAGAAAATAACTTTGTTTATAAACATTAAAGTAGAACTATGGGCAAACTTTTTATTATTATGATTTATTCAGATTTATTTTTCACCATCTGTGTCCCGTTGCAGATATTTCCCTTCACTTCCTGTCCCGTAGACAAACAGACAGTGGAAGGAAATCCCTGAAAATGAAGAGAATTCCTTGGGGATGCCTAACTCACCAGAACTGGTGTCCCCATTGGAAGATTTCCTCTCTATTCATTTTCTGGTGACAACCCAAAATTTGGGATTTTCTTTTACTATCACTTTCGATGATAATGGTGAAGAGGACAAACAAAGAGGGTGAATCTCCTTAACACGGGCGCAGACAGTAATAAAAGCTGAGAGGGGTTTTAATCCCTCTCCACTTATCCAAAACAAAACAAAAAAGTTTTGCCTTTAGTTACACTTTAATCAAATGGGAGATTGAGAGATACAAAGTAACATTATATCTCTCTATCTCCCATCTGAACAATGTTTATAAACAATGGTACTTTGTATCTCTCTATCTCCCATCTGAACAAAGTAACATTGTTTATAAACATTGTTCAGATGGGAGATAGAGAGATACAATGTTACATTATTATAAACATTGTTGGAGCTCAGATTTTTCCCATGTTTCTCTACTACTATGATTTCCTGTGATCGGCAGCTCCTTCTATTGGCTAAAACATGGTATATAACTAAACATAGCTCAATCAGAAAATCACAGCGATTGTGCTTTACTGCTTCTCTATTGCATATCTATCAGTCAGCTCAGATGGACCGGAAATAGCCTGTCTGTGTGGTTAACGGCTCTTATTTTAGCACTTAGCATCATGATTGACTGCTTGATGTACAATGAATCCCATTATATCGTTATGACATTGTGATATAAAATGAAAAAAAAATGAATCGCCGTCATGAAATGACGAACCGCGCTCATCTCTACTCGTCATTCAATTGAAGGGAATGAATTCGCGCTCGCTCACCTGTCTATACTGGACTTGGTGTCCATGATTTTATTCAAACTTGCAACTTTGAATCCAAAGGCGTTTCCTCGCTGTCCTTTGTTCATGTAGTTCCCGAACGCCAGGACCACCTCCAGGAGCTGCTTTAACCTCTTACTCCGGGTCAGTTCCTTACACGCCATGAGAAGAGCTTGGAAGCAAAGACAAGCTTTATCAATCAGGAACAGAAGATCAATATAGAAAAACTGAGGTTCCAATTATAGGCGGAGTCTGGCAGGCCGAGACACCCAAATCTTGTTATATATCTTGGGAACTCAGGGTGGGAGATTTCCCAGGCCTTCCTGACTCTGCCCTTCAACACCTGGGAGTTTTGGGGGTCCCTGACCACCTTTGTGTGTTCTGGCTCCTCCTCTTACATTCTCCATAATTTAAAAAAAAAACAAAATCCAGCAGGAATGGTGGGAACCCCTCATAATGGGCACAGCGGGTGTACAGACCCAGGAACTCAGCACAGGGATGGTGGGAGCTCCTCATAATGGGCACAGCGGGTGTACAGACCCAGGAACTCAGCACAGGGATGGTGGGAACCCCTCATAATGGACACAGCGGGTGTACAGACCCAAGAACAAAGCACAGGGATGGTGGGAACCCCTCATAGTGGGCACAGCGGGTGTACAGACCTGGGAACTCAGCACAGGGATGGTGGGAACCCCTCATAATGGGCGCAGCAGGTGTACAGACCCGGGAACTCAGCACAGGGATGATGGGAACCCCTCATAATGGGCACAGCGGGTGTACAGACCCGGGAACTCAGCACAGAGATGATGGGAACCCCTCATAATGGGCACAGCAGGTGTACAGACCCGGGAACTCAGCACAGAGATGATGGGAACCCCTCATAATGGGCACAGCGGGTGTACAGACCCGGGAACTCAGCACAGAGATGATGGGAACCCCTCATAATGGGCACAGCAGGTGTACAGACCCGGGAACTCAGCACAGGGATGATGGGAACCGCTCATAATGGGCACAGCGGGTGTACAGACCTGGGAACTCAACACAGGGATGGTGGGTACCCCTCATAAGCTCAGCTTATGAGGGTTCTGCATGTTGTAGTGACAGGTTCTCTTTACTAACTCTGTCTGCTCACCTTCCACCTTTGGTTTGGACTCCGCAAGCCTCTCCGGAAATTTCTTCTTAAAGAATAGAGCCTGCAGCCGCTGCTGGTAATGATCAATCCTGGAGAAGGAGATGGAAATATTACAGTATCAAAAAATTTCAATTGAGCCGCGAAAAAAAAAAATTTAAAAAATTAAAAATTTTAACTGATAATATAGTTTGTTTTAAAAATGCTTGTTTCTTTTTTTTTCATCTGTCTTGTCATTCGCAAACCAATCAGATTACAGCTATCATTTCTCTTCTACATGTTCAGTTTCTGAATAAACTTTTTACATTTTAAATTAAAGTTTCATTTGTTTATGTTTTGCCCTCCCTGGTTTCCCCCTCATCAACATGCCAATTCCTTTTTTTTAAATAAAGATTTCATTTTCATTACATATCTTAATATTATTTTCTGTATATATTGATTACTATAAATTACCATTAACATTTTCATTACATATTTTATTATTTTCTTGACAATATTATTATTACTGTTATCATTTTCACTACATATCTTATTATTTTTTTCTTTAAATTATTATTATTTTCATTTTCACCACATTCCTTATTATTATTTTCTTTATATTATTATTATTATTACTACTACTACTATTATCATTTTCATGATATATCTTATTATTATTTTCTTTACTTTACTATTATTATTATTACTGTTAGCATTTCCATTACATATCCTATTGTTATTTTCTTTATATTGTTATCATCATCATCATCATCATCACATATCTTATTATTATTGTCTTTATAAATTACTCTTATTCCTATTATTATTACTGCTATTGTCAATTTATTTCTATATCTTATTATTATTTTTGCTGCATTATTACTATTGATTATTTTTATTATTATTACTACTGTTAGCATTTTCATTACATATGCTATTATTTTCTTTATATTTTTATACAACTGTTATAATTTTCATCATCATGTTCATTTCTTATTATTTTATTGTTATTATTATCATTTTCATTACATATCTTATTATTATTTTCTTGATATTATTATGATTATTATTAATACTACTAATTTTATCATTTTCCTTACAGATCTTATTATTTTCTTTATATTATAATTATCATTACTGTTATTATTTTCATTACATACAGTATCCCATTTTAGACCCAGGGGTGGGACAGGGACAGTCATGTTAGGGAGTAATAGGTAATAGATAATGCTGGACGTCGCCCAGCCAGGAAATGAGGCGGGGCTCAGTCTGACCTGATGCAGCTTCTAATGCACATAGTGAGAAGCTCACAGTGTGCAGTGAAATCAGAGGAAGCCGTTTCAGTCCAGGAGAGGAGCCGCTACAACTGAAGCGAAGGCCGGAGGTGCTCAGATTTAAAGCGGGGGTTCACCCACACCGCCAAAAAAAAAAAATATTAAAAGCCAGCAGCTACAAATACTGCAGCTGCTGACTTTTAATACATGGCCACTTACCTGTCCCAGGGTCCGGCGATGTCGGCAGGGGGCGCCGAGAACCCACTCGGTTCTCGGCAGCTGCCGCCGCCATCCTGGGTGAGGGAATCAGGAAGTGAAGCGTTGCGGCTTCACTTCCCGGTTCCCTACTGCGTATGCGCGAGTCGCGCTGCGCATCGTAACTGGTCCCCGCTCTCTCCTGGGAGCTGTGTGTTCCCAGCAGACAGCGCAGTGGGGACGGGAAGAGGCATAGACTCCGATGGGAGTCTATGCCGGAAGTGGGTGCAAATACCTGTCTTAGACAGGTATCTGCACCCCCCTCCCCCCTGAAAGGTGCCAAATGTGACACCGGAGGGGGGGAGGGTTCCGAAAAGCGGAAGTTCCATTTTTGTGTGGAACTCCGCTTTAATGTATGATTTTTTTTTAGACTGTAATTGTATACAATGTATTTCTTTCTCTGTGAGAGTACAGAGAGGGAGGAAACAGCGCCACCTGCAGGATAGAGAAGTTCATTTATGTGTTCATTGGCTCTCACGGTGATCTCATGACCAGGAACATCGCTGATTATTTTATATCTCTCTGGGTTGTCAGTGACACGGCTGTCTCTGAACAAGAACCAATCACAGGTGCACGCTGTCTGCCGCCTTACCGGCTCATCTCATACAGGAATCGGTCTGCTCTCGCCATGCGGTCGATCTCATGCTTGTGTTCTTCCAGCAGGTCAATGTCACTCTTCTCCGGGACGAATTTCAGGAGCTGGTGGGACAAAGACAGACAGACCCGTCTATTAGATTAGCAGTAATTGTATTTATAGTCTAAGGCTTAATGTACACGGGACTCTGAGGCAACCTCCTCAGAACGATTTTTTTGACAGCTTGAAACCGGCGGTTAAAAATTGCCCGTTTGGCCGCGTTTACATGCCGCGTTTAGCAGCGTTTTGCCATGTTTGCGTCTAGGAGCATTTATTTAAGATAACATCATAGGACCCTCCCAAAGCCCACAAAACAGTATTATTTAACTATTTCAGCCATTCTGTGAGACCAGAGAGAGTAGCAGCAGCTGAGAGAGCCGCAGTGTACTTGTATCTACCTCCATTTCGGTGCTTTTACTATGGATCCCATAATGAGCATATGTCAGGAAATGCTCCTGACGTTGCTGCTGATGAGGCTGGAAAGACGTTGGAAATTACTTGTGAGGACCAGAAACCCTAACCCTAATCCTAACCCTGACCGGAAACCCTAACCCTGACTGGAAACCCTAACCCTAATCCTAACCCTGACCGGAAACCCTAACCCTGACTGGAAACCCTAACCCTAATCCTAACCCTGACCGGAAACCCTAACCCTGACTGGAAACCCTAACCCTAATCCTAACCCTGACCGGAAACCCTAACCCTGACTGGAAACCCTGATCGGAAACCCTAACCCTGACTGGAAACCCTAACCCTAATCCTAACCCTGACCGGAAACCCTAACCCTGACTGGAAACCCTAACTGTAATCCTAACCCTGACCGGAAACCCTAACCCTAAACTTGTTCTTAAAGGGTAAAACCCTAACCATAACCCCCCAACCCACAATAGGAAACCCTAACCCTAACCAGAAACCCTAACTTGTTCTTCAAGGGGAAAACCCTAACCCTAACCGGAAACCATAACCCTAAACTTATTCTTGTAACTTGTTCTTCAAGGGGAAAACCCTAACCCCCTAACCCTAATGGGAAACTTTAATCCTAACTGGAAACCATAACCCTAACGGGAAACCATAACCCTTACCATAACCCTAAACTTGTTCTTGTAACTTGTTCTTCAAAGGGAAAACCCTAACCATAACCCCCTAACCCTAATGGGAAACCCTAATACCCTGTTTCCCCAAAAATAACACCTAGCGTGATTGTCAGTGATGGCTGCAATATAAGCCCTACCCCCCAAATAAGCCCTACCCTGTTTCCCCGAAAATAAGCCCTACCCTGAAAATAAGACCTACAAGGACTTTAACTAGGGCTTATTTAGGGGGTAGAGCTTATATTGCAGCCATCACCGACAATCAAGCTAGGTCTTATTTTCGGGGAAACAGGGTACTAACCCTAACCGTAAACCCTAACCCTAAACTTGTTCTTTAAGGGGAAAACCCTAACCATAACCCCCTAATCCTAATGGGAAACCCTAATCCTAACCCTAACCAAAAACCCTAACTTGTTCTTCAAGGGGAAAACCCTAACCATAACCCCCCTAACCTTAATGGGAAACCCTAATCCTAACCCTAACCGGAAACCATAACCCTAAACTTATTCTTGTAACTTGTTCTTCAAGGGGAAAACCCTAACCCTAACCCCCTAACCCTAATGGGAAACCCTAATCCTAACCGAAAACCATAACCCTTACCATAACCCTAAACTTGTTCTTGTAACTTGTTCTTCAAGGGGAAAACCCTAACCCTAGTCGAAGCTACCTAGAATTTAACATGAGGGAAACATGCAATTAAAAAAGCCAGATATTAAATTTCATGCAACTATGTTTGATCAATTCGAAGGTGGAGCTCAATGGTGGGGGGTCATCTGGTTGAAATCTAACAACATATAAGTCAAATTCTCATTATACTTTGGCTTACAGCAATGCTAGTGGTGTATTGGATTGGATCATGGGTTCATTAGGGGTATATAAATGGTCTATGAAGCATAGCAAGCAATTACAAGTATTTAATTTTTTTTTAGTGGTTTTTCATCATTTGCTATCATTTTAAATAGGGCACCTTTAAAAGCGCTTCTAAAAGCAGCTAAACCCCGGTAACGCGTTTAGCGGCATTTGGCTTCTGAAACGTCGGAAACTTCGGCGTCTGAACTAATTTTTTTGCCTTTAAAGAAAAGCCTCTAAATGCAACTGCCTAAAAACGACATTAAACAAATCTGTGTACTGTACACATAAGATAACATTGGATGAGTTCAGGGGCAGCTGAAAAAAGCATCCAACTGCCTCTGCCAACTGCTGTTTACCAGCAGCCGTGTACATGAGGCCTAACATGAAAGCAATATCCCACAAAAGTTATATTTTACTTATAGTCGGCCCCTGGCTTCTTATAACTGAGATACTCTCATAGAGAGATCTCCCAGCAATCATTCCAGACCCGATTCCTGCCCAGCTTTGCGTGTTCCAGTTCCTCTTGAATTATATAAAAATCCCAGCAGGGATGGTGGGAACCTCTCATAATGGGCACAGCAGATGTACAGACCCGGGAACTCAGCACAGGGATGGTGGGAACCCCTCATAATGGACACAGCAGCTGTACAGACCCAGGAACTCAGCACAGGGATGGTGGGAACTCCTCATAATGGGCACAGCGGGTGTACAGACCAGGAACTAAGCACAGGGATGGTGGGAACTCCTCATAATGGGCACAGCGGGTGTACAGACCCGGGAACTCAGCACAGGGATGGTGGGAACCCCTCATAATGGGCACAGCGGGTGTACAGACCAGGAACTCAGCACAGGGATGGTGAGAACCTCTCATAATGGGCACAGCAGGTGTACAGACCAGGAACTCAGCACAGGGATGGTGGGAACCCCTCATAATGGGGGAACAACAGAGAGATAGAAGAGACTATCATGGGGTTTAATCTGCCAAAATTTGGATAATCACTTTTGGGTGGATTAACCGATAAAGAAAAACTTTTTGCTTGGAGTCAACACAAAAAATAAAAATGGACAACCTCCATGCAGCGATGTGACATTCTTGTGTCCGATTCATGAAGGACATTTAATAAGCTTTGTCTTTGAGAAGAAGAAGGATATTCATGTACACATCTCATGTATCAGACGGGCCCCGGGGCGACATTACTGTATAAAATCATTTATTATGAGGAATCCTCATGCCACAAGTCTGACCCCCCTGACCTTCACCCCCATCCCCCCCTTACTGATGTCTGTTGCCCCAAGCTGTCCGGATAGCGGTCAACTTACAGGCAATCTGGACTGAGATGACGACACGGGTGACACCGGCGGCGGTTGGGGACATATGTATAGAAATGAATGACTTCCTCTATGGCCAGTACTGGGTGCATTAGATGTAGTCAGCAATTCTTCTGTGTCTTCATCATTCTTATATATAGAATCAGACTTATCAGTGTCGGCATTTGTATCAGAAGACAAAACGCTCGATGTTCCCCTCCGAGCGTCCAACACAATCCCCCAATATAGAAATTCCACCGCCGAGTCTGTCCTCAGGAGACAGATGAACATTCCTGACTGTAAAGAGGATTCCTAAGTACCACATGCTGGTCTATCAAGTATTTAGAGTGTAAGCTCCTCTGGTGCAGAGACCGATATGACTGGCTCAGTGTTCTCTGTACAGCACTGCAGTATATGTCAGAGCTATAAACATGTATAATAATAATAATAGGGTGTGACTGTGGGGGGGACGACATTAGAGTGTAAGCTCCTCTGGTACAGAGACTGTTGTGATTGGGTCAGTGTTCTCTGTACAGCGCTATGGTATATATCAGAGCTATATATATTTATAATAATAATAGTGTGTGACGGTGGGGGAGGGGACATTAGAGTGTGAGCTCCTCTGGTACAGAGACTGATGTGACTGGCTCAGTGTTCTCTGTACAGCGCTATGGTATATATCAGAGCTATATACATCTGTAATAAAAAGAGTGTGCGACTGTGGAGGGACATTAGAGTGTAAGCTCCTCTGGTACAGAGACTGATGTGACTGGCTCGGTGTTCTCTGTACAGCACTGTGGTATATGTCAGAGCTATATAAATATAGACTACTAATAATAATAATAATCTGTGACTGTGGAGGGGGGGGACATTACAGCGTAAGCTCCTCTGGTACAGAGACTGATGTAACTGGCTCATTGTTCATGTACATCACTGCAGTATATGTCAGAGCTATATACATTTATAATAAAAAAAAAGAGTGTGTGGCTGTGGGGGGACATTAGAGTGTAAGCTCCTCTGGTTCAGAAACTAATCTGTATGGCTTAGTATTCTCTGTACAGCACTGCGGTATATATGAGAGCTATATGAATGTATAATAATAATAATAATATTATCATTGTGTGTGACTGTGGGGGGACAGAGACTGATGTGACTGGCTCAGTGTTCTCTGTACAGCACCGCGGTATATGTCAGAGCTATATAAATGTATATTAATCATAGTGTGTGACTGTAATGGGATATTAGATTGCAAGCTCCTCTGGCGCAATGATGACTGTGGGGGGGGGACATTAGAGTGTAAGCTCCTCTGGTGCAGAGACTGATGTGACTGGCTCAGTGTTCTCTGTACAGCACTACGGTATATGTCAGAGCTATATAAATATATAATAATAGTAATAATAATAATCTGTGAATGTGGGGGGGGGGGGGCATTAGAGTGTAAGCTCCTCTGGTACAGAGACTGATGTGATTGGCTCAGTGTTCTCTGTACAGCACTACGGTATATGTCAGAGCTATATAAATATATAATAATAGTAATAATAATAATCTGTGAATGTGGGGGGGGGGGGCATTAGAGTGTAAGCTCCTCTGGTACAGAGACTGATGTAACTGGCTCATTGTACATGTACATCATTGTGGTATATGTCAGAGCTATATACATTTATAATAAAAAGAGTGTGTGACTGGGGGGGGGGGGGCATTAGAGTGTAAGCTCCTCTGGTTCAGTGTTCTGTGAAAAGCACTGCAAACAACAGTAAAACAATACATTTTTTAGGTGAAACTCTTCTCTTTGAATGATTCATTGGGACATCCAGATCCTGGGGACTTTGGCCCTATTTGTAACACGACCAATGCGTTACGTTCGCTGTCATCGCATGACGAGTTGCAGATTTTATGGACAACTCTCCAAAAGGAAATTCTCCTGCATGTGATCCCACCCGAGTCTCTGCTGCAAACTGGCAACGCAAATACGTCTCTCAGCCTAAACTCCTCGCCATTTAAATTCTCCTGAACAAATCTTGAGAGCGAATGAACGGCGAATATTGGCGTCAAGATCTGCTTTTTTTTTTTACAACTCTGCCTCTACAAGCCAAGGATGTATAATTTCATAGCGATCTCCGTGGCCAATATTTTCTATAGAAATGATAAAAAAAAAAAAAAAAAGCGTATATTTCTGCCGCTGCCAAACCAGAAGCTGCGAGACAGCAGACAGTCTGCGAGTCTCACTTAGAGCTCATTAGTGTAGGACAGGCTCTGGGCCCGGGACCTCGTCTGAAGGGCTGCAGACCACAAAGAACGTATTGTGTGTAAAACAACACCGACTTTAGTCAATAAAAACTCCAATTTTCGTAGAGGAGCTACTGAATCCTGCGGATAACACATTGCGCGCTTCGCGTTTTTTTTTTCCATAGCTGATGGCGCTTTACAAAGTAAGAAAAGCTTTTAATGTCCGCAAGAAGATATCTACTTCTTCAAGCTTGGCAGTTCAAGTGACCCCGTGAGGGTGGAAGTACGGGAGCCGACACACCGCTGACTTGTTTTGAAAGCTTAACGTTTGGCGCGAAACACAAAGATGGCGGATTGGGAGGGAGCGGAGGTGCGCGCCACCAGAAAGGAATGCATTTTGTTGACGCGCTTCTGTAATTCTTACTTTTTGGCTTTAGGTGAGCTCATAGGGGGTCTGTTTATAAAATGATTGTTGAGGCATTTGCACAGCCGTCCTGAATGATCACCACGATCCGTCTCATATGTTTATTAACTAAAAAATGTCAGCTCCATCTACTGGCCCTAATGCGGTATTTCTTTGATTAAGTCAACTTAATCTAGTGGTAATGCAGTGTTTCCCCCAATGGAGGTATTTCAGGAAAATTCTACATTACAGCCACTAGATGGAGCTACCCCTTAGTGCCCTATAGGGCCAGATCCCACTGTGTGGGTGACCATTTTTTTATCAGCTCCCTCTTTGTAACTCCATCTAGTGGCAGTAGTACAGTATTTCCCCACTGAGGTACTTTGGGAAAATTCCACATTATAGCCACTTTGAATTGAGCTGCCCCATAGCGTCAGATCCAGCTGTTTGGGTGACCAGTCTCATCTCCTTCGTTGTATGCTCCCTCTAGTGGCCATAATGCGGTATTGTCAGGGCTGGGCTCAGCCCTTCCTTCTCAAAGCTGGCCGCTCAGCTGTCAGCTAATTGCCAGCTCCCATCTCTGTCTCCACAGTTACTCAGCTGTTGATGATATCCTGCTCGTCAGTCCTGCCTACTTAAGCCATCCAGCCCAGAGGATCTCTGCCTTCGCCTTGGTCGACATCACAGAGACTATCTCCTGTGTTCCTGTTAAAAGACTTGCTTGGCTGACATCCCTTCTGGCTCCAGATCCTGCTTGCTGTTTGACTACGCTCATCTCCAGCTCCCTGACGTTTTGGCTTGTCTGACTATCCGTTCCCGTTCCTGAACTCTGGCTATGTTTTGACTACGTTTTGTTCTATTTACTTTTATTATTAAACAAGTGTGATTTAAATGTACTTCTGTCTCGGTCTGATTTCATAGTTTCTGACACAGATACTGCTGTTTGGGTGACCAGTCTTATCATCTCCTTCTTTGTAAACTTAATCTAGCGGTAATAATGCAGTATTTCTTAATGGAGGTAAAAAAATTCTACATTATAGCCACTAGATGGAGCTACCCCTTAGTGCCCTATAGGGCCAGATCCCGCTGTGTGGGTGACCATTTTTTTCAGCTCCATCTTTGTAAACTCCATCTAGTGGCAGTAGTGGGGTATTTCCCCATGGAGGTACTTTAGGAAAATTCCACATTATAGCCACTAGATGGAGCTGCCCCATAGGGCCAGAGCCTGCTGTTTGAGTGACCAGTCTTATCATCTCCTTCTTTGTAAGCTCCATCTAGTGGCCATAATGCGGTATTTCCCTGGCTGAGGTATTTCAGGAGAATTCCGCATTGTTCACCACTAGATTGAGCTGTCCCATAGTGACCCATAAGGCCAGATCCTGCTGTGTGGGTGACCAGTCTTATCTCTCTCTTTATAAGCTCCATCTAGTGGCCATAATGCGGTATTTCTCTGATTGAGGTATTTCAGGAAAATTCCACATTATTGCCACTAGATGGAGCTGCCCCATAGGGCCAGATCCTGCTGTTTGGATGACCATTCTTATCATCTCCCTCTTTGTAAACTTAATCTAGTGGTAATAATGCAGTGTCTCCCAATGGAGGTATTTCAGGAAAATTTTACATTTCAGCCACTAGATGGAGCTACCCCTTAGTGCCCTATAGGGACAGATTCCGCTGTGTGGGTGACCATTCTTATCAGCTCCCTCTTTGTAAACTCCATCTAGTGGCAGTAGTGCAGTATTTCTCCATGGAGGTACTCCAGGAAAATTCCACATTATAGCCACTAGATCAGGGGTCTCAAACTGGTGGTCCTCCAGCTGTTGCGAAACTACAAGTCCCTCTGCCTTTTTGAGTCATGCTTGTAACTGTCAGCCTTGCAATGCCTCATGGGACTTGTGGTTTTGCAACAGCTGGAGGGCCGCCAGTTTGAGACCCCTGCACTAGATGGAGTTGCCCCATAGGGCCAGATCCTGCTGTTTGGGTGACCAATCTTCTCATCTCCTTCTTTGTAAGCTCCATCTAGTGGCCATAATGCGGTATTTCCCTGGCTGAGGTGATTTCAGGAAGAGTTCCGCATTGATCACCACTGGATGGCGCTGCCCCATAGTGACCCATAAGGCCAGATCCCGCCGGGTGGGTGCCCAGTCTTACCAGCTTCCTCTTTTTAAGCTCTATCGAGTGGCACTTATGCAGTATTGGGTGGACAGACTTCCCGATCATGACGTGCATTGAAAGGAAAAGGCTCCCTAAGAAAATTCGACTTGATGCAAATTTTTTAACACACTAGGGAGCATTGCGATGCACTGCAACAAATGTGCGTTCTCTTAGTATGTTAGAGTGCCATTCAAAATGAATCTTAGAGGTGGAAGACTGTGCTGGACTGACTTGCTTGGTTGAGGGTCTGTGAGTGAGTAATAGGGGGGGGGGGGGGGTGTTGGGTGAATCCAGCCCAACTTGGCAGAAAGGGCTTTTGAGGGCTTGGGCTTCTACCTCTGGGTACGGCCTCAAGGTAGTTTCCAGATAAACTATTTCCCATAAAAACGACCATTCACCTTTTATTTACTTCTGATTGGATACTGGTTGCTCCTTTTACCTATCCTCACAAATTCAAAATAAATGGCACCAGAACACATATAGCTCACGTTACCACAGCACAAGATTGTGGCTTACATCTCTTTTAACTGGGAAAATACTGATATTTCAGGTCATGTTTGACTAGAGAAGATGAATCTTGAATAAATGAAAAGAAGAAGCCTTTACACTACATAGTTGGGTTGGTGTTGATACACACAATGGATAAATAGTTGGTTGACACACTGTTACAAACAATATTAATAGAAGAAGTGATTTTTCCTCCGCTATGCTGACCCAGTTCCAACACTACGAACATACCTGCTCCAACATGTCCTTTGGGAGGTCCTCCTGCTCATCCATCTCCATAATGGCCTTCTTGATCTCCTCATTGGAAAGTTTGAGCCTACAGACAAAAAAAAAAAAACACACACAACTGTTACTAACTACAGACACTAGTTTGTGAGGGTTATTGAGTGTTAACAAGAAGTCATTAGAAGTTGTCTGGAGGGGGACTTCTGGAGGTCTACCATAGCAGATAAATTGCTCCTCATTGAGGCATTCTGATATATACATCCACATTTCAAACATATCGCTAGGCTTTAGCCTTTGGTATCTCTTGGTATATTGCATCTTACTATATATTGGCAGATGCTTTGTACAGGATATGAGTTTTGGCATTCTAGGATCCATTTGTGTCTTCTATAGTCTCCCATTGTTTTAAAGATTGTCCTTCAATAAAAGACTGATTGGATGGTTAAAAAGTGTATACCTCCTATACCTCTTACTTAAGCAGAGCTTTAAATCTAGGAAATGTGTTGTTATCCTCATGGTGAGTGGGAAGAATGCTCCTTACATTGGTGATCAGTGAGAAGAATGCTCCTTACATTAGAGATCAGTAAGAAGAATGCTCCTTACATTGGTGATCAGTGAGAAGAATGTTCCTTACATTGGTGATCAGTGAGAAGAATGTTCCTTATATTGGTGGTCAGTGAGAAGAATGTTCCTTACATTGGTGGTCAGTGAGAAGAATGCTCCTTACATTGGTGATCAGTGAGAAGAATGTTCCTTACTTTGGTGATCAGTGGGAAGAATGTCCCTTACTTTGGTGATCAGTGAGAAGAATGTTCCTTACATTGGTGATCAGTGAGAAGAATGTTCCTTACATTGGTGATCAGTGAGAAGAATGTCCCTTACATTGGTGATCAGTGAGAAGAATGTTCCTTACATTGGTGATCAGTGGGAAGAATGTCCCTTACATTGGTGATCAGTGAGAAGAATGTCCCTTACATTGGTGATCAGTGAGAAGAATGTTCCTTACATTGGTGATCAGTGAGAAGAATGTTCTTTACATTGGTGATCAGTGAGAAGAATGTTCCTTACATTGGTGATCAGTGGGAAGAATGTTCCTTACATTGGTGATCAGTGAGAAGAATGTACCTTACATTGGTGATCAGTGAGAAGAATGTACCTTACATTGGTGATCAGTGGGAAGAATGTTCCTTATATTGGTGGTCAGAGGGAAGAATGTTCCTTATATTGGTGGTCAGTGGAAGAATGTTCCTTACATTGGTGATCAGTGAGAAGAATGTTCCTTACATTGGTGATCAGTGAGAAGAATGTTCCTTACATTGGTGATCAGTGAGAAGAATGTTCCTTACATTGGTGATCAGTGAGAAGAATGTTCCTTACATTGGTGATCAGTGAGAAGAATGCTCCTTACATTGGTGATCAGTGGGAAGAATGTTCCTTACATTGGTGATCAGTGGGAAGAATGTTCCTTACATTGGTGATCAGTGGGAAGAATGTACCTTACATTGGTGATCAGTGGGAAGAATGTTCCTTATATTGGTGGTCAGAGGGAAGAATGTTCCTTATATTGGTGGTCAGTGGAAGAATGTTCCTTACATTGGTGATCAGTGAGAAGAATGCTCCTTACATTGGTGATCAGTGGGAAGAATGTTCCTTACATTGGTGATCAGTGAGAAGAATGTACCTTACATTGGTGATCAGTGGGAAGAATGTTCCTTATATTGGTGGTCAGAGGGAAGAATGTTCCTTATATTGGTGGTCAGTGGAAGAATGTTCCTTACATTGGTGATCAGTGAGAAGAATGTTCCTTACATTGGTGATCAGTGAGAAGAATGCTCCTTACATTGGTGATCAGTGGGAAGAATGTTCCTTACATTGGTGATCAGTGGGAAGAATGTTCCTTACATTGGTGATCAGTGAGAAGAATGCTCCTTACATTGGTGATCAGTGAGAAGAATGCTCCTTACATTGGTGATCAGTGGGAAGAATGTTCCTTACATTGGAGATCTGTGGGAAGAATGTTCTTTACATTGGTGATCAGTGGGAAGAATGTTCCTTATATTGGTGGTCAGTGAAAGAATGTTCCTTACATTGGAGATCTGTGGGAAGAATGTTCCTTACATTGGTGATCAGTGGGAAGAATGTTCCTTACATTGGTGATCAGTGGGAAGAATGTTCCTTACATTGGTGATCAGTGGGAAGAATGTTCCTTACATTGGTGATCAGTGAGAAGAATGTTCCTTACATTGGTGATCAGTGAGAAGAATGTTCCTTACATTGGTGATCAGTGAGAAGAATGTTCCTTACATTGGTGATCAGTGGGAAGAATGTTCCTTACATTGGTGATCAGTGGGAAGAATGTTCCTTACATTGGTGGTCAGTGGGAAGAATGTTCCTTACATTGGTGATCAGTGGGAAGAATGTTCCTTACATTGGTGATCAGTGGGAAGAATGTTCCTTACATTGGTGGTCAGTGGGAAGAATGCTCCTTACATTGGTGATCAGTGAGAAGAATGTTCCTTACATTGGTGGCCATTGGGAAGAATGTCCTCTTACATTGATAGTTAGAATGCCACCCTTACAGATAGCTTAAAAGATTAGAGGTGACATGCCACTGGCTTTGTCAAGTGGGGTTGGACCCAGAACCATGCAGGCACCATCAGTTGGAAGGTCAGTCAAAACTCAAGGAATCCTTAGCAACCTCTGGAAAAGCGCTGGCTGAGAATGGCTGATGATCTGCTATATCTACTTGCATCCTTGGTACCTAAAAGTCCTACATAATATATAAGGTTCTTTAAAAGAAATCAGCATTCTAAACAGCAGATGTGCAGACTTTACAGACATCAAATGTTCACCAGGTAGCTTTCACAGTTATAAAGAATTAGGACCGTGCATTCAAATATTTCCCAAAGTCAAGTCCTGGTTTCTCGGTTTTCCAATACTGGATTTCTATTAATAATTCAAGTGCCGGAGCCAGGCCCATATTAGCTGCTTTTTCTTGGCAAGCAAAATGGATGAAGGTGTTACAGAGCAAAGGAATTCATAATCTGCCAACGCTGACTAGGAGAAATTGCAGCTGAGCTAAACTTAGAAAGTTCACTCCATTTGCATTAACCTGAATTTTGGATTATTTCATTTAGAAGCCATGGAGCTTTGCAGACCGCTGTTTGAGTTTATTGCCCCATAATTGGTGTCAGTAGGAGGAATAGTGCCCACAGTGGCGTCTCCAGCTTTCATATTTAGGGGGGGCACATGGGGGGACAGGGACAAAAGTAGGGGGGGGCAACTATAAAAATTATATATATATATATATACACACACACACACGCATACAGTGCCTTGAAAAAGTATTCATACCCCTTGACATTTTCCACATTTTGTCATGTTACAACCAAAAATTTAAATGTATTTTATTGGGATTTTATGTGATAGACCAACACAAAGTGGCACATAATTGTGAAGTGGAAGGAAAATGATAAATGGTTTTCAAAATTGGCACCTGGGGTGGATCCTATATCTGGCATCCCTCCCCTCAGGCAGACAGGCAGCGCACTGCACGTCAACGTCAAGTGATGTTAGGGTAGTATACTGGCAGATTGGGATGATATAGTGCCAGGTTAGGGTGATATAGTGCCAGGTTAGGGTGATATACAGTAGTGTCAGGTTAGGTGGTAGTGCTGGGTTAGGTGCTATACAATAGTGCCAGATTAGGTGATATACAATAGTGCCAGGTTAGGTGGTAGTGACAGTCTAGGTGGCAGTGTCAGGTTAGGTGGTAGTGCCAGGTTAAGTGATAGTGACGGTAGGGTGGTAGTGCCAGGTTAGGTAATAGTGCCCGGTTAGGTAATAGTTCCCTGGTAGGGTGGTAGTGACAGGTTAGGTAATAGTGCCAGGTTAGGGTGGTAGTGCCAGGTTAGGGTGGTAGTGCCAGGTTAGGTAATAGTAGCAGGTTAGGGTGGTAGTGCCAGGTTAGGTAATAGTGGCAGGTTAGGGTGGTAGTGCCAGGTTAAGTAATAGTGGCAGGTTAGGGTGGTAGTGCCAGGTTAGGTAATAGTGGCAGGTTAGGGTGGTAGTGCCAGGTTAGGGTGGTAGTGCCAGGTTAGGGTGGTAGTGCCAGGTTAAGTAATAGTGGCAGGTTAGGGTGGTAGTGCCAGGTTAGGTAATAGTGGCAGGTTAGGGTGGTAGTGCCAGGTTAGGGTGGTAGTGCCAGCTTAGGTAATAATGACAGGTTAGGGTGGTAGTGCCAGGTTAGGTAATAATGACAGGTTAGGGTGGTAGTGCCAGGTTAGGTAATAGTAGCAGGTTAGGGTGGTAGAGCCAGAGTAAATACATGACAACATGAATAGATAAGAGTCCTGTCCCCCTCTTCCTCCATCACCTGCACTAAAAGCATGAATCTATGACTGTCTCTGCTGCTGCAGAACCTCCTTCTCCCCCTCCCTGAAGTAAACATAAAGAAAAAAAAAACTCACACGGGTGCTGGCAATCTGAGGATTGATTCTGGCTTCTTCTTCCTGGAGCTGTAATCAAAATGTGGCGGGTGGGAGGGGAAGAGGGAGGGGCTTTCAGCACGGACAAAGCATTGCAGCCTCACTGTGCCCTCATTGCAGCCTCACCGTGCCCACCATTTATCATTTCCCTTCCACTTCACAATTATGTGCCACTTTGTGTTGGTCTATCACATAAAATCCCAATAAAATACATTTACATTTTTGGTTATAACATGACAAAATGTGGGAATTTTGTGTGTGTGTGTGTGTGTGTATATATATATATATATATATTTTAGGGCTGTTACTGATTAAAATTTCTATTAATTATAACGCACACACAAATCTACTTTTAGCTGACGTCATGCGTAGCTCCTCCCCCGTACGCGTTACGTTCAATCGTCCTCAGAACTTCCTTCATCGGGGCGGAGCTACGGCGTCACCCTACAGTCTATTTAAATAGCACCGTCGTGCATCAGGGGGACGGATGGAGAGCCAGAGACATCCATCACCTGCTGAGACAGCAAAGTGTCAGCTCTTTGGAAAAAAAAAAGTGCCCTCATCATAAATGTTTCTTGATTGCTGGATAACCAATGAAATGTCAGTTCATCGTCAAACTGACTTACAGCCAGGAAAGCCCTCAAATATATAGATTTTCATAGCCAAGTCCGGGATTTACATAGATGTTTATCTGAATACTTTGACCAGAGAGATCAAATCGTTAGGATCTGTTTTCCTCAATTTATGATTTCATGGACATCGACGTCACCGGAACTCCTCCCTTCGTTAGCAGACGGAGGCACTTGGGGAAGGGGGGAGGAGTCCTACTTTTGTCCCTGTCCCCCCATGTGCCCCCCCCCCTAAATATGAAAGCTGGAGACGCCACTGGTTCACACCAGTGCGTTCCAGTTCCAGAAAAAAAAAGTAGAACATGCTGCATTTTTCCTGCACTGGAACGCTCCAGTAAAAAGCATCAAAAAAGCACTTGAACGCACCAGAATGCGCCTAAACGCACTGCAACACACATGTCCTCATTTAAGGTTAAAAAAAGGTGGAAAATACACTGGACTGCATCAAAAATGCACCAAAAATACTTTAAAAATGCACTGGACTGCATCAAAAATGCACCAAAAATACTTTAAAAATGCACTGGACTGCATCAAAAACGTGTCAAAAAAGCGCATGCATAAAAGAATCTGGAACGCACCCGGACTGCGTTTCTCTGGTGTGAACTGGCCCTCAGAGTTCCCCTTTAAGTTGAAGCAGAGGTGCCCCCCTGTATGGTGCCCCTGGCAGCGCCCCCCCTCAGAGTTAATCTGGAATGTGGAGTGTTTGGGAGGATTGTACAAAACGCGCTGATAAGCGATTAGGTATAAAAATATACAGTAATACTTCGCTGATTAAACATGTTCTGGGCCGATTTCAGATTCCATAAACAACCTTCAAAAGGAAAGAAAAAAAAAAAAGGATAATATTCGGTATCACGCCGGAATCGTGTTCCCGCGCCGGAGCCAATGTAAACTCTCGCCGGCCGCTTGGAACGTTGCAACAGATATTCCCGACGCTGAAATATGTCCGACCTGAATGTCCTCCAATGAGCAGCAGCTGGAATACCGGCGGTGACCGGGACATGGTCAAAAACGCCCATCTCCCAGCCCGCCGCTGGTGGGGTGAGGGGGGCGTGTAATATTTTACAGTCATCTGACACGCGCGGCGGAACCGGGGCGATTTAAAGCTGAACTCCGGCCCAAACATTCATTTAACCAGTCGTAGCGTGCGCACCCCCCCCAAAAAAAACCCGTAATGGTAGTACACAGGACAACCCTTTCCTTTTGCCCCGCTGCCACTCTCCCCTCGCACTAGCTGGCAATTCCCGACTGTCAAAATGACAGCCGGGAATCGATGTGTAAATACTGTACATGTAGAACAGGAGCCACCTAAATAAAGGGCCAGTTTACTGACCTTCAGACTTTAGAGGGTCCGGACTGTGGTCAGTGGGAGTAGAAAATGCCCTGGACGTCGATAACCATGCCCATTTATTGGTGTCCATGAGAAGAATAATACCCCATTATTGGTGTCAGTAGGAGGAATATTGCCCCATAATTGGTGTCAGTAGAGGAATATTGCCCCATAATTGGTGTCATTAGAGGAATATTGCCCCATTATTGGTGTCAGTGGGAGGAATATTGCCCAACTGTTGGTGTCAGTGGCAAGAATTATACCCCACTGTTAATGTCAGTTGGAGGAAAAGTGCCCCAAGGGCCGAATAAAGGTCTCCTGGCCGCAGTTTGGAGACCACTGCAGTAGAAGCTGCTGTTATCATCTCCCATAAAGTTTACTAACATTGTTCAGACTGAAGACAGAGAGATACCAAGAAATATTGTTTATAAAAATTAATCATGACAGGGATGGAGAGAAATAAATTAACATTGTTTATAAACATTGATCAGACTGGAAATAGAGAGATACAAAGTAACATTGTTTATAAACATTGATCAGACAGGAGATAGAGAGATACAAAGTAACATTGTTTATAAATATTGATCAGACTGGAGATAGAGAGATACAAAGTAACATTGTTTATAAATATTGATCAGAAGAGAGAGTAACATTGTTAATAAACAGCTAAGCAACCCTACATATAAGTCAGGGAAATTGAAGGCGGAGTTCCAAACACCGCCTTCTGCAGACCTCTCATTGGATACCTGCACTGCCCATAGGCACTGTGAAGAGCCTGCTGAATTTGGCTCCACTGGATTACACAACAGGAAACCTGAGAGGTCTTTGTGATTTTACAATGTTTTCGGTTCCCTGATCTGATCCTCTTCCCGGAATGGCTCTTCAGTGAGGAATGGTCTGGAATGGTGGGAAGACTCGGGGTGATCGGAAGGTTCCCGGACCCCTCCCCCCTCTAGATCGCCAGAACTGATCTTTTCAGATGAGCTTTGAGAAGACGATTGCAGCATCTGTAAGACATTTGTCCCTTAAATCGCGCGTCTACATTTCACGGAGGGATTAGGCGCTCCTCGCCATCTACGACATTCCCACGGAGGACGGAGAGCGATGGGAATTCCGGAGGCTTTACACGCCATTTCCAGCGGCGGGCTTATCGCATGTTTTGTAAATCGGTGTAGTGCAGTGATTGGGCACTCCTCTATCTGTATCTGCGAGAACCAAACATTATTGCTGAAGTTTAACCACTTGACCTCCGGAAGATTTTACCCCCCCCCTCTATGACCAGGCCAATTTTTTGCAATATGTCACTGCGTCAACTTTAACTGACAATTGCGCAGTCGTGCGACGCTGTACCCAGATACAATTTATGTCCTTTTTTTTCCCCACAAATGGAGCTTTCTTTTAGTGGTATTTGATCACCTCTGCGTTTTTAATTTTTTGCGTTATAAACAAAAAAAAAAACAATTTTGTAGAAAAAAAAAAAAATCTATATATCTATATATAGATGTATCTCTATATATAGCGATATAGATATATCTATAGATAGATATAGATCTATCTATCTATCTATCTATCTATCTATCTATCTATCTATCTATCTATCTATCTATCTATCTATCTATCTATCTATCTATCTATCCATAAAATATGTATATATATCTATAGATCTATATATGTAGATATATATAGATATATATCTCTCTATATATCTATATAGAGAGATATATATCTACATATATAGATCTATAGATATATATACATATTTTATTTTTTTTTACTTTCTGCTTTAAAACGTCCAAAAAAAAAAAATCGAATTTCTTTATAAATTTAAGCCAATATGTATTCTGCTACATATTTATGGTAAAAAAAAATTCCCAATAAGCGTATATATTGGTTTGCGCAAAAGTTTTAGCGTCTATAAACTATGGGACATATACTGGAATGTTTATTTATTTATTTCTGTACTAGTAATGGCGGCGATCAGCAACTTATAGCGGGGACTGCGATATTGCGGTGGACAATCTGACACTAACTGACACTTTGTGGGAACCAGTGATGCTAATACAGTGATCAGTGCTAAAAATATGCACTGTCACTGTACTAATGAGACTTGCGGGTTAAACCGCAGCTTCCAACTGTCCCTGATTTGGAAAAATGTCCCTCCGTCCCTCATTCCTCCTCATTTGTCCCTCATTTTGGTCTGATCTATATAGTTGTATATATAAAATGCATATCTTTCAAGAATTGTTTTCCGGTGCTAAACCTTTCATCCAAATTCTAAATTCCTGCATTTGTAGATTTCAAAAGCCAATATAAAGGAATAGTAGTGGTAAAAAAAAAAAAAAAAAAAAAAAGCACTTGTGGATTTAACTAATCACTAATTTTGTATAATTCTCCTTTAAGGGGGCGTGAAAGGGGGTGTGTCCTATGTTTATCTACTTTTGCTAATAGGTAGACATGTGCACTGACAAAAAAAATTTGGTCATTTTCGTTTTGTTTCATTTGTTTTTTTGTTTTTTTTGTTTTTTAGGTCATTCATTATGATCAAAACTCGTTATAAATCTATAACTTCAGGAAAAATTTGAATGCGTTATGTTTCATTCGTTTAGATGCGGTATTCGTACATTCAAAAATTCCTAAATTCAAAAATTCGGAAGTTTGAAAAATCGAAAACCCGAAAATTCAAAAATCAGAAATAATAACTAACTAATTAACAATAACTAACTATTAAATTATAGGTATTGGAATTTCCTTTCAAATTTGGCTGTTAGTGAACATAACGAATACGAATTTATCCGAAGTTATGAATTATCTGAAATAATGAATGCCGCATCTAAACAAATGAAAAGGAACAAATTAATAATAATAATAATAATAAAACGTTTTTATTATTAATTTGTAACGTTCCATTCATTTAGATGCGGCATTCATTATTTCAGATAATTCATAACTTCGGATAAATTCGTATTCGTTACAGCCAAATTTGAAAGGAAATTTCAATACCTATACTTTAATAGTTATTATTAGTTCAGATTTTTGAATTTTCGGGTTTTAAAAATCTTTGATTTTGATTTTCATTCTTATTTTCGGATTTTTGAATTTTCGAATTTTCAAATCTAGGAATTTTCGGAAAAATTCGTTAAAACGGGTTTTTGTTGATTCGAATATTTCCAAATTAACGAATTTGTTTAATTTCTCCTATAAACCAATTTGGAACTAAACAAATACCCTGTTGAACAAGACCCATTCAAGTAAATAGCGCTGCTCTGCAAACACCTTGCTGATAAAAGAATAGGAAGCACTCAGAGGCATCCTGTTCATTCACAACGTGAAGCATAGTAAACACAGTTTACTACTCTTCAGTGATAAATGAACACAGTGAGCGATTGCTACCAATCGCTCACTGTGTTCATTCAGGAAAGGAAGGGGCCAGTAAATATTACATATATATTGTACTATTTATTGCCCTCCCCCCCACTCTCCATACTGAATTGACCCTCGCCCCGTGTGCCCTCAGCAGCTGTTGCTAGGAGTGAAGGAAAGGACGGAAGCCAGAAGCGCTGCCAATGAAGGGCCACACATGGGGGCCCCGGACAGCAGATGGGGGCACAAATCATAGAACCGATTTCCCTGGAGTGCAGCCAGAGGGAGAGAGAGGTGGTGACAGCCGGGGGGATCAGTGTTGGCAATAAGGTAATACAGCTGGTCATCCTGCTGGTCATCCTGTACTGATGGGCCCGGTACAGGAGGGCTGGCTGTACTGATGGGTCCGGTACAGGAGGGTTGGCTGTACTGATGGACCCGGTACAGGAGGGTTGGCTGTACTGATGGGCCCGGTACAGGAGGGTTGGCTGTACTGATGGACCCGGTACAGGAGGGTTGGCTGTACTGATGGGCCCGGTACAGGAGGGTTGGCTGTACTGATGGGCCCGGTACAGGAGGGTTGGCTGTACTGATGGGCCCGGTACAGGAGGGCTGGCTGTACTGATGGGCCCGGTACAGGAGGGCTGGCTGTACTGATGGGCCCGGTACAGAAGGGTTGGCTGTACAGATGGGCCCGGTACAGGAGGGTTGGCTGTACTGATGGGCCCTGTACAGGAGGGCTGGCTGTACTGATGGGCCCTGTACAGGAGGGTTGGCTGTACTGATGGGCCCGGTACAGGAGGACTGGCTGTACTGATGGGCCCGGGACAGGAGGGCTGGCTGTACTGATGGGCCCGGTACAGGAGGGTTGGTTGTACTGATGGGCCCGGTACAGGAGGGCTGGCTGTACTGATGGGCCCGATACAGGAGGGCTGGCTGTACTGATGGGCCTGGTACAGGAGGGCTGGCTGTACTGATGGGCCCGGTACAGGAGGGCTGGTTGTACTGATGGGTCCGGTACAGGAGGGTTGGCTGTACTGATGGGCCCGGTACAGGAGGGTTGGCTGTACTGCCTTATCAGTGGTCTTGGTCAATCCCAAGCACACGACCCCTCTCCCTCACCATGTCCATCGGCCCGCTGAAGAACTTCTTCGCCAGAGGGTTCGTGGGGTGTGCCCGGTGTTCACCTGACATCCTCTGGAGACTATCAAAGTGAGACTGCTGGGGTGGGCGGTAATGCAGGGGACTGTGGGGGGGTTTCTGTGCAATGATGGGGCAATATGGGGGAGCGGGTCCTGTGTATGATGGGGGAGGGGATCCTATGTAATAGGGTGTAATATGTGGGGAGCGAGTCTTGTGTAATGATGGGGTGTAGTATGGGGGGGGGGGTCTTGTGTAATGATGGGGTGTAGTATGGGGGAAGGGGAAATCGGCCAGTGTATGGACAGCACCAGCCATAGACATGCTTTTTTTTAGTGTCAGATGAATAGAGACGGAATACGGTGCTGGCCGCACGGAACGCAGAGCCTTCTCTTCATTATTCCCGGGACCTCCAGCTCCCGTTTGCTGTGTATTTAGGAGGAAAAATCCTAATGAATGGAAACTGCAATTTCAAATGAAAAATGTGTCAGTTTCGGATAAATAGAGGGCCAATTAACCGCAGAGATTTATGTGCCGTTCACGACAATTAGATCCAGCTGGTCGTCTGCAATTAGAAACACAATCTGCAGCGTTTACGGCTCCTTCAAGATGAACCAGATGTGCTGCTGCCTTAGTAGCCGCCATGTTCCTGCCAGTTCTGAGAGCGATTATACGATGCCATTGAAGAGACACTCAGACCTATTAAAGAGCGATTTGAGATAACGAAGAGCGGCAACCGCGAGCAAACCGGATCTCAGCTTATGTCAGTCTAGAACAGGGGTCTCCAAACTGCGGACTGGGGACCGGATGTGCCCCTTTGCTTGCCTTTATCAGGCCCTTGGGACACTTTTCCTCCCACTGCTAAAAGGCACTTCTACACCAACAATGGGGCTTCATTCCTACCATTACCCCAACAATAGGGTACTATTCCTACCACTGACCCCAACTGCAGGGAACTATTCTTCCCACTGACTCCAATAATGGGACACTATCCCTTTCACTGACCCCAACAATGGGGCACTATTTCCCCCAATGCACCAATGATGGGGTACACTTCCTTTCCCTGACACCAACAATGGGACACACCAATGATGGGACAATATTCCTACCACTGATACCAACAATGGGGCACTATTCCTACCACTGACCTCAACTGCAGGGAACTATTCTTCCCACTGACTCCAATGATGGGACACTAGTCCTTTCACTGACCCCAGCAATGGGGCACTTCCCCCAATGCACCAATGATGGGGTACACTTCCTTTCCCTGACACCAACAATGGGACACACCAATGATGGGACAATATTCCTACCACTGATACCAACAATGGGGCACTATTACTACCACTGACCTCAACTGCAGGGAACCATTCTTCCCACTGACTCCAATGATGGGACACTGTTCCTTTCACTGAGCCCAACAATGGGGCACTATTTCCCCCAATGACATCAATGATGGGGCACACTTCCTTTTCCTGATACCAACAATGAGGCACACCAATGATGGGACACTATTCCTCTCAATGACAACAATGGCAGGGCACTTTTTCTTCCCCTAATACCAACAATGAGTCACTATTACTGCCACTAATAACAATTATGAGGCATTCTTTACTCACATTGATTCCGGGGGATTTTCTAATCAATGACTCCAATGACGGGACACTATTCCTACCACTGATACCAACAATGGGGCACAATTTCCCCCAATAACACCAATGATGGGGCACACTTCCTTTCCCAGGTACCAACAATGGGGCACACCAATGATGGGATACTATTCCTCCCAATGACACCAATGACAGGGCACTTTTTCTTCCCCTAATACCAACAATGAGGCACCATTACTGCCACTAATACCAATTATGGGGCATTCTTCACCCACATTGATGCCGGGGCATTTTCTAATCACACTGACCACAGTCCGGCCCCCTCAAAGTCTAAAGGACAGTAAACTGGCCCTTTATTCAGAAAGTTTGGAGACCCCCTGGTATGAAGGAAACAATGTGGCGTGTAGATACAGTTTGTAGCTTCTGAATAGAGTTGAGGTTTGGGATTGGGTCTACCATGGAGGTTCCAGGTGAACCCAGCCCCTTTGCAAGTTATGGACCCGCCAAACTAATCTGGCAATTCGCCAGCCCTAATTCATCGTAATGATAACGTACTGCGTGGACCCTTGAAGGTAAGTCATCTGTCTTAAAATGGCCCAGCGATGGGGGCTTTGTTACGTGCCGACCCCCTCACTATAAAAAAAGGAGGCGCAGGGCAGCCATAGTGTCTTGGAAGCTGCTGTAGGAAAAGCCACCAACCTGCATAGGGAATTATTAGGGTCAACTAGCTAAGGGTACTTTATTTCTGATTGCTAGCTCTTTGGACAATCAACAATTTTGATGACTTCTTTTGTTCTTATTATGTGGGTTTATTTGTTTCATTTCATTTTTTTTGTTAAATTTAGAGTTTGCAGACTTTCCGTTGGGTTCACCAAAACCCCCCGGGGCAGAATTGCTCGTCCCTACCTCTGAGTTGGCTCCCATTACTATAGTCTCGGTGCTACAACATTAACAGCAGTAACTCTTTAGCAGACATCATAGGAAGTGATTAGTGATTTAGCCGTCAACTTACTTTGAGAGCAGAATGACGCAATTCTGCGCCCGCCGGCCGTCAATCACAGACAGTTCTTTGACCTTGCGTGTAGACAGGTAAATATCCTCCATGGAGTCCATTTCCTTCTGTCGGGAGAGAGGCACAAGAGTGTCATAACATATTTCCAATCCATGGGACACGAGCAACATTGAGACCGCATTCACACTTTTGCATGCGTGGTACACCGTGCAGCGTATGCACATTTTGCCACAATGCCGCTCATTTTCGGTGGCATCCTAATGCACATGTATGGCACAAACACTGCAACACCTAATAAATAGAGAACACATGAGTCGCCTTACATTATACTGGAAAGAAAAGGCAGGGGCATATGTGTGCGTGGCAAAGAATTGGGTGGCGCCCAACAACGCTTGTCAGAACGCCTACAAAAAGGACATCAATTGGGACACAAGTTTGAATAGGCCCTGAAGATATGGATGCCCAAGAGGCACGAGATCTCCTATTATTGGAAGCCCAAGAGGCACGAGATCTCCTATTATTAGTAGACCTATGCCAAAACTACGGGTGCTGCTCAAGGCTCCGACAGGTCCTCTTCTATTATCAGCAGCTGGGAGTGCAGGTAGTGACAGAGCTCCTCCCAGCTTCTAGACATGTGCAATTTGTTTCGTTTTGAATTCAAATTTTCATCAAATTCAGCATTTTCGTTCATTCAGGAGCATCCATAACTATTTTACGAATTTTTTTCTAAAAAAATTTTTTTGAAAAGAACCAAAATTCAAAAGAACGAAAATGTGAAAATTCGAAAATCAGAAAAAACGAAAATCGGAAAATAAGAACGAAAATCAGAAAATAAAAAAAGAAAGTCCAAAAATTCGAAAAATCAGAACGAAAATGGGAAAATCTGAAAGTACGAAAATCCGAAAATAAGAACGTAAATTCAAAAATCTGAAAGAACGAAAATTTTGATAATGTAAGAATCAGAGAGAACAAAAATTGTAAAATAAGAACGAAAATCGGAAAATCAGAAAGTATGAAAATCCAAAAATAAGAACGTAAATTAAAAAAAAAAAAGAACAAAAATAAGAACGAACATTTCGAAAATTTGAAAATCAGAAAAAACGAAAATCTGAAAATAAGAACGAAAATCCAAAAATTCGAAAAACAAAAAGAACGAAAATCCGAAAATAAGAACAAAAATCCGAAAATAGGAACGAAAATCCTAAAATAAGAACAACAATTGGAAAATCAGAAAGAACAAAAAATCCGAAAATAAGAACGAAAATTCAAAAATCAGAAAGAACGAAAAACATTTGGATAATTTTGTTTTTGTATTTTCTATGATAATGACATTATAAACCATTATTATAGTTTTGTTTTAATTATTATTATTTATTAATAATAAATAATAATAATAAAAACTATAATAATAGTTATAAACTATTAAATTATAGGTATTTGAATTTCCTTTCAAATTTGGCTGTTAGTTAATGTAACGAATACGAATTTATTCGAAGATACACATTATCCGAAATAACGAATGCCGCATCTAAACGAATGGAATGTAACGAATACGAATGCATCCGAAGTTACGAATTATCGAAATAATGAATGCCGATCATAACGAATGGTCCGGTAAACGAAAAAATAAAAATAAAAAAGGAATTAAACGTAACAAAACTAATTTTTTGGCAATGGAACATGTCTACCAGATTCGTAAATATCACCGTGGCGGGGACCAAACGTGTTGGGTGTGTGGCCTTGATGGGGCCCGGGCTGAGGCTGATTTTATATTCCACACACAGGTTTTTTTTTTGAGATGTGCGGCTTATGGGACCTTATCTTTCCCACTCCTAACATTACTGTTCACAGTTGTGAGCGACTGTCCTCATGCACACAGCCATTTGGTCCCTGGGCGTCTAATCCGGCGTCTTGGGCTTCCTGAAGGCACAGGTGCAGCGTTCAGCTCCTCTGCCAGCTGTCAAAATCTATGATAGGCTGAAACATGCAGCGGCTGGACGTTGTACCAATTCAAGCTCTGACTATTTTACAGAATACAACCTGTAGAATAGCCTTAAAGGGTGGTCCCCACATTTTTAGAGGTAAAGTCTGGGTGGGACCAACCTGTAATGTGGTCCACATGGGTGGTTTCTATATATTTAGACGTAGTCTGGGTAGTCCCCACATATTTAGAGGTGGGACCAACCTGTAAAGTGGTCTGAATGGTTGGTCCCCACATATTTTGAGGTGGGGCCTGGGTTTGACCAACCTGTAAAATGGTCCGAATGGGTGGTCCCCACATATTTAGAGGTGGAGCCTGGGTGGGACCAACCTGTAAAAGGTTCTGAATGGTTGTTCCCCACATATTTTGAGGTGGGACCTGGGTGGGACCAACCTGTAAAATGGTCCAAATGGGTGGTCCCCACATATTTAGAGGTGGAGCCTGGGTGGAACCAACCTGTAAAAGGTTCTGAATGGTTGTTCCCCACATATTTTGAGGTGGGGCCTGGGTGGGACCAACCTGTAGAGTGATCTGAATGGTTGGTCTCCACATATTGTGAAGTGGGGCCTGGGTGGGACAAACCTGTAAAGTGGTCCGAATGGGTGGTCCCCACATATTTTGAAGTGGGGGCCTGGGTGGGACCAACCCGTAATGTGGGCACGATTGGTGATCCCGATCCATAAAGTGGGCATAATTTAGGTGCACCCAACTGAAAAGTGGTCCAAATAGATGGGGTTAACAGTGTCCAAGGATCTGGGACCATAATGTGTACAATGCCAGCTTACATATTATATAAATGATACAATGTATTCAACAGATAGAACATTGCATTCCAATAAGGAGTATTTATACATCACAAGGCGCTTGAGAAGCTGCCAGGCTGGAGTTCCTCTTTAGCCAGAGAGTGAAGCCCCCTTCTGCTGGGTGCTGGAACAGCGACACCAATGACCGGCGTGGTTAATGTTTCGCTGATGGGCCCACCTGTTTAATATTAGTGGCGGAGTCTGAGGAACGCGTTCCAGGCCGCCTCTGGCTCGTTTTCTGTTATTTGTGTTTTCTTTTTGTTTTGCAACACTTTCCTGAGAAATGAGAAGAGGTCAGTGCAGGAATTCGCCTCGCCACGCCGCCGGACGGGAGAGGTCAGAACACCAACATCGATCTCTGCCCATTATGCTCAGAGCAAACGGATCGCGTCCGATCTAGAGGGGTTCTGCTATTAAAGAGAACCTGTCATCTACCGCCATGAGCACAGCCCCTTTTAAAGGGTCCATGATACAATGTAACATTGAACTGACTAAGTCCATGATACAATGTAACATTGAACTGACTAAGTCCATGATACAATGTAACATTGAACTGACTGTAAGTCCATGATACAATGTAACATTGAACTGACTGTAAGAGCAGACAGAGAACGACAGATTAATAGAAGGAATGCTGCAGTCCGCTACTTGCCCACTCCTTATCTAGGGCTTGCATGCCATGCTTGCCCTGTGCCCCTCACCCCACGTACGGGTGCTGTGCCTGGGATGATTAACATTGATCTCTACCCCACATAAGGGTGCTGCACCAGGAACGATTGCTATTGACCTCCACCACATATAAGGGTGCTGCATCTGGAGCCACTGCCCCTCCTGCTTCCCCTTTGCCCTGCTGATGACCAGTGCTACCAGGACTGAAAGTGAGGGATGAGTTGCCACCAGAGAATAAGGACACCCTCCCAACCAATAACTGTCTAAGAGGGGATCTCCTTCACTTTGGAGAGATTTACTCTCAATTCCTGTTGTGTGTATGGGACAGGAACTGAACTGACCCTGGAACGACTACCATTGACACCCCCCCACCCTTTCCACCTCACATTAGGGTGTTGTGCCTGGGGACAACTGCCATTGATCCCCCCCCAACCCCACGTAAGAGTGCTGTGTCTGGGGACAACTGCCATTGATCCCCCCCAACCCCACGTAAGAGTGCTGTGCCTGGGGACAACTGCCATTGATCCTCCCTCAACCCCACGTAAGAGTGCTGTGCCTGGGGACAACTGCCATTGATCCTCCCTCAACCCCACGTAAGAGTGCTGTGCCTGGGGACAATTGCCATTGATCCCCCCAACCCCACGTAAGAGTGCTGTGCCTGGGACAACTGCCATTGATGCCCCCCAAAGCCACGTAAGAGTGCTGTGCCTGGGGACAACTGCCATTGATGCCCCCCCAACCCCACTTAAGAGTGATGTTGTGCCTGGGACAACTGCCATTGATGCCCCCCAACCCCACTTAAGAGTGATGTGCCTGGGGACAACTGCCATTGATGCCCCCCAACCCCACGTAAGAATGCTGCGCCTGGGACAACTGCCATTGATGCCCCCCAACCCCACGTAAGAGTGCTGTGCCTGGGGACAACTGCCACTGATCCCCCCAACCCCACGTAAGAGTGCTGTACCTGGGGACAACTGCCACTGATCCCCCCAACCCCACATAAGAGTGCAGTGCCTAGGATGACTGCTATTGGCCCACACCCCACGTAAGGGTGCTGTGTCTGGGACAATGGCCAATGACCCCCCCACCCCACGTAAGGGTGCTGTGCCTGCGACAACTGCCATAGATCAAGTAAGGGTGCTGCACTTGGTACGACTGCCATTGATTTCCAACCCATTAAGGGTGCTGCACCAGGAACAATTGCCATAAACCCCCACCCCACATAAGTATACTTTGCCTGGGACGACTGCCATTCACCCCCCACCCCATATAAGGGTGCTGTACCTGGAGCCACTGCCCCTCCTGCTCCCCCCTTGCACTGTTGATGACCAGTGTTACCAGGACTGAAAGCAAGGAATGAGTTGGCACCAGAGCATAAGGACACCCTCCCAACCGACAACTGTCTAAGAGGGGATCTCCTTCACTTTGGAGAGATTTACACTCACTTCCTGTCTACAAGCAGGAAGTGGAGGTATATCCCCCTAGGAAGACACTAGTGGCAAAAAACCAAACAAACACCTGACCGGGTAAAACTACAATCCTACTCTGTGCAAAAATGAAGAAAAAAGCTTTGGCTTCGGAGATACTTTACTGGCTTTTGGCTCAAGCGGAGAGCGCAGCTCAAACTCTGTTCTGATTGGCTGTAAGGAAGGCAGAGGGTTAAGCATTATGGACTTTTTAGAGAAGTTTACTCACCTGCTTTAGAGAGTTGTTAGTGAGCAGGTCCTATGCAGCCAGCCGCAGGTAAGAAAAGGAGACATGCCAAAAATTAGTCAAAGAAACAAAGTTACAAAAAGTTTATACAAGAAGCAGCTGGCAGCAATTCTACAACATGTACAATCAGATTGTGAACGTCGATACAATGGAGCACAGACTCCCAACCACTGGAGTACCGCATTGGAAGGAGCCCTGAAACCTGATCAGGTAAAACCACATAACCAGGCGGGGAATACTGAATATATCTGATGATAACAATTGTTCAAAGAAAATAAAAAGATCGATAAAGTGGACCTGTCATCAGGTTCCTTCACGTTTCGAGTATGCTCAGTAATGTAACAATGTAACACTTCCACGTATTTATGACTTCTCACAGAGATCACAGTACCCCCCTCCAAAAAAAAACCATCATCTGTATCACGCTACTCCTCCCCGAAAATATCGTCCTCTGCTTTTCTTTGAATGGCACCATCTTTGTTCAGGCATTACCCTGACTCACTGGACTGAAACGCGTAAGAGTTGGGCTCTTGTAGGTAATCTTTTACCTGTGACCAAATAAAGCAAAACCGCTATCTGCAAGCTGAGTGCCGCTTATATCAATACAGGCAAGTGGATTAGCTTGACAAGAGCCACAGGGTGCCCCATGAACCCGCATGAAGTCTTATAATGGCCTGGAGTAGAGCGGCAGTCAGTTTGTGTCTATATCAGGGGGTCTCCAAACTTTCTAAACAAAAGGCCAGTTTACTGTCCTACAGACTTTAGGGGGGCCGGACTAGAGCCAGTGAGAGTAGAAAATCTCTTGGTGTCTACAACAATGCCCTATCCTTGGTATCAGTGGGAGGAATAGTGCCCCATCATTGGTATCAGTGGGGGGAATAGTGCCCCATCATTGGTATCAGTGGGGGAATAGTGCCCCTTCATTGGTATCAGTGGGGGAATAGTGCCCCATCATTGGTATCAGTGGGAGTAATAGTGCCCCATCATTGGTATCAGTGGGAGGAATAGTGCCCCATCATTGGTGTCAGTGGGAGAAATAGTGCCCCATTTTTGGTGTCAGTGGGAGGAATAGTGCCCCATCATTGGTGTCAGTGGGAGGAATAGTGTCCCATCATTGGTGTCCGTGGGAGGAATAGTGCCCCATTTTTGGTGTCAGTGGGAGGAATAGTGCCTCATTTTTGGTGTCAGTGGGAGGAATAGTGCCCATCATTGGTGTCAGTGGGAGGAATAGTGCCCATCATTGGTGTCAGTGGGAGGAATAGTGCCCCATCATTGGTGCCAGTGGGAGGAATAGTGCCCCATTGTTGGTATCAGTGGAAGGAATAGTATCCCATCATTGGTATCAGGTATTTGGTCTAGGATGTCACAAAGCCAGCAGACAGGAAGTTGTCATTTAGTGGCAGTAATGATACCGGCCCTAAAATCGATGTCCTTGGTGTGCAGCGGGTGGAGGTTCGGGTGGAAGGCGAATGGACCAAATCTGGCCTTTCATTCAGCAAACCACAAGACAGTCGGGACATTCTCCGCTTAGACTGGAGGTCAAAGTTGGCTTTTTTTTTAATGATAAAAGGGGAGGAGCTTTTCTGAAACATGATATTGTAACAAGTCCGGAATAAAAGGTCCAGTTTGATAAAATCTTCTGCCGTCATTTCACCAGCTTTACAAGTTTGCTTGAAAAAAAATCCTGACATGTCACAGTGTACAGCAATAGTATCATATTTAACCGCTTCAATACCCCCTTCCTGCCCAGGACAATTTTCAGCTTTTGCACTTTGAATGACGATTGCCCGGTCATGCAACACTGTACCCATATGAAACTTTTATCTTTTTTTTTTTGTTGTGGTATTTAATCACCACTGGGGTTCTTATTTTTTGGTAAACAAACGAATAAAGACCAAAATTTTTGAAAAAAAATTTTTTTTCTTAGTTTTTGTTATAACATTTTGTAAATAAGTAATTTTTCTCCTTCGCTGATGGGTACTGATGAGGAAGCACTATTATAAAGCACTGTTGGGCACTGATAGGCAGCACTGATGGGAAGCCTTTATGGGCACGGATAGGCGGCAATGGTGGGCACTGATAGGCGGCACTGATGTGTACTGATAGGTGGCACGGATGAGTGGCACTAATTGGCACTGATAGACGGCACATATAGGTGGCACTGATGGGCACTGAAAGGCAGCACTAATGGGCACTGAAAGGCAGCACTAATGGGCACTGAAAGGCAGCACTAATGGGCACTGAAAGGCAGCACTGATGGGCACTGATGAGGAAGCACTATTATGCAGCACTGATGGGCACTGATAGGCACTGATAGGCGGGAACTGATTGTCAGCTTTAATGGGCATGGATAGGTGGCAATAATGCGCACTGATAGGCAGCACTGAAGTGTACTGATAGGTGGCACTGATGGGCGGCACTAATTGGCACTGATAGGTGGCATTGATGAAGAGGCATTAACAGGCATTACTGATGGGCACTGAAAGGCAACACTGATGGGCACTGATGGGAATCACTGGTGGGCACTAGCAGGCCTCGCTGATGGGGCTGTACTGATAATCATTGCTCTCCTCTCCTCAGCATGAATAGGGGAAAGCTGGTAACTGGCACCTCCTATTTACACTGTGATCAGCTGTGATTGGATACAGCTGATCACATGGTAAAGAACCTACGTCATAGGCTCTTTACCGCGATCGAAAATATGGGGTGTCTGAGCGGCACACCGCACCATCGATCGCCCCCTGGGGGGGGGGATATGGTTAAGGTACTCTCTACCAACGGAGCCCCAGTGAAGTGATTGTGCCTAACCTGGATGATGCCAGAACAAAGATGGCTCTGTCCTTCTGGAGAACAAAAAACAGATGGAGGCATTGCTGGGGGGGGGGGGGGGTGTGATCCTGTGATCTCTGGGAGAGGTGATAAATATCTGGAAAGGGTCACACTGACACATTCCTCAGCATGCAATAAATACCCGATGCTAGGTCCACTTTTAATGCCAAATTACCATAAAGCGCGCTCCAAGTACGTTAGATCGTTTCTGACAGATGAGTGCGTCATCCGCCGCAGTGTACGGGTCCAGGATTTCTCTGTGACGCAGGAAAGCCGGCCAACCACAAACAGCAGGGAGGCCGCCGTACACCGCAGTGCCGTCACTCCGGGTGCTCGGATCTGCCGTCTGCGCACTTTTATTAAACAAAACTGAATTGTGTGTTTGGATAACCTGAAATGTTTGCAAATATTATTACACTTTATTGTAAATATCTTCTAAGTGTGAGATTAGCCCTTTCCGGGAACATAGCGTGTCCTTGGCTTTGACACAGCACATGTACCTCCGCACCACACCGCCAATCACCTGTCTGCAGGGCATGCTGGGATTTGTGGTCATGCAAAGGCCGATAGGTGGCCCATATCTGCCCTCTACAGGGATCCTGAGCTGCTGCTGCATTGCATACTCCTCGTTTTCGGCTCTGGGTAGACATGTGCGGTTCGTTTAGTTCCAAATCTAAATTCGGAACAAAATTTTTGTAATTCGGAGATTCGGATGTATCCAAATTCCCGAATGACAATAGTAACGAATTTAAATAATAAAACTAAATTTCGTCAGTAATTCGAATGGAATTCGAAAACAAAAATTCGAAATATGTACATATTGCTGACTATTGCTGATTTCCTTCCAAAGACTATTGTGTATTGGTGTTAGAATATAGTAGTCTTTCGAAATTCTAATTTCTAAAAGAATAGAATAAAATAAAAGAGAATAGTATAAAATAGAAAGAATATAGCCATCTTCCGAAATTTGAATTTAGAAAAGAATACAATAGAATGGGATAGAATATAAAATAAAAGAATATAATAAAATAGAATATAAAATAAAGAAATAGAAAAGAATATAATTTAAAAAAATAGATTTGAATATAATAAAATAGAAAGAATATAGCCATCTCCCGAAATTTGAATTTAGAAAAGAATACAATAGAATGGAATAGAATATAAAATAAAGCAATAGAATAGAAAAGAATAAAATAGAATATAAAATATAATAATAGAATAGAAAAAAATAGAATAAAAACATAGATTTGAATAGAATAAAATAGAAAGAATATAGCCATCTTCCAAAATTTTAATATAGAAAAGAATACAATAGAATGGAAAAGAATATAAAATAAAAGAATAGAATAAAATAGAATAGAAAATAAAGGAATAGAATAGAAAATAAGAAAATAGAATAATATAATAATAGAATAGAAAAGAATAGAATAAAAAAATAGATTTGAATAGAATAAAATAGAAAGAATACAGCCATCTTGCAAAATTTTATTTTAGAAAAGAATACAATAGAATGGAATAGAATATAAAATAAAATAAAATAATAGAATATAAATTAAAAGGAATAGAATAGAAAAGAATAAAATAGAATAGAAAATATAATAATAGAATAGAAAGGAATAGATTAAAAAAAAATAGATTTGAATAGAATAAAATAGAAAGAATACAGCCATCTTCCGAAATTTGAATTTAGAAAAGAATACAATAGAATGGAATAGAATTTAAAATAAAAGAATAGAATAAAATAGAATATAAAATAAAGAAATAGAATAGAAAAGAATAGAATTAAAAAAAATAGATTTGAATAGAATAAAATAGAAAGAATATAGCCATCTTCTGAAATTTGAATTTAGAAAAGAACACAATAGAATGGAATAGAATATAAAATAAAGCAATAGAATAGAAAAGAAGAAAATAGAATAGAAAATATAATAATAGAATAGAAAAGAATAGAATAAAAACATAGATTTGAATAGAATAAAATAGAAAGAATATAGCCATCTTCCAAAATTTTAATTTAGAAAAGAATACAATAGAATGGAATAGAATATAAAATAAAAGAATAGAATAAAATAGAATATAAAATAAAGGAATAGAATAGAAAATAAGAAAATAGAATATAAAATATATATTAGAAATATATTAGAATAGAATAAAATAGAAATAATATAACCGTCTTTTGAAATTCGAACTTCGAATAGAATAGAACCAGCTTTTCTTCGCAATGAATTCGGAATCGATTTGATATTTTCAAATCGGATTCGATTCGAATACTTCTAAACCATTGGAAAAACAAATTTTGTTACGAATTCAACAAAAACAAAATTAGTAACTTAACGAATCATTTGGAAGCAAAACACATTTTTTCGTTCTGCATACATAGGTTCTAGCTCTAGATGGACTTGACTCTGAGATTTTTGGCTTGTTGTGGCGATGACTACTCAGATACGAGGATGGACATAGTAGCCCAACACCCGTGTCATGTGAGGTCATATCATAACCACACACACACAACGTATCCCCATCTACATCTTGGCCATTACTTTATATTCTATGGATTAAAATACATCAAAACCCTTCTTTTTATGTTTTCAGGTAGGGAAGGGTTATGAGTAGGAAATGGGTTTTTGTGTCCCGTTGGGGAAATTTCCCTCCAGTTCCTATCCTGAAACAACAGATAATGTAGAAAGGATGTGAGTGCCGTAGAGACCATGACGGTGCCATGAGACCGAAAATTTAGGAAAATCTAAAATTAGGAGTTGTCACCACGACAGGAAATTGGAGCGCTGACAGTAGGGAGTAGGACACCTGTTTTGGTTGACAACTGTTTTTTTTTCTACTGGAAACGTGTTGGTAGAGTGCTGGACTCAAAAATAGAAGGGTGGGGTTTGAAATCCTAATATAGGAGGCAGCTGTCAGCTGGGGTATCCTTGGGGGTCCCCCCAGAGTTGTCCAAATAATGTAGAAAGGGTGGGAGGGACCCAGTTAAGAGGTCAGAAGAGAGAGACAATATGTTTAAGGGGCAACTCTTTGTCATCCTTGGGGGTCTCCAGAGTAGTCCAGAGAATGTAGAAATAATGAGAGTGCCACAATTCTGATGAATATTAATTGCATGCCAAGAGGTCAGAAGAGAAAACCAACACGTTTCTGAGAATCATTACTCCTCTTCATCAGGGCTTGGATGCTGGCAATAAATGAACAGAGTACTGACCAGTGACCCAAACTAGTACTGATCTTATCCTTCTGTTGTGCAATCTGCGGTCCAGTGTTCTCTTTATTCATTGGCAGCACCCAAGCTCTGATGAAGGGTAGTATTAAGCCTCTGAAACGCGTTGTTTTTCTCTTCCTACCTCTCTTACACTCATCTTTTCCACATTCTCTACACAACTCTGGAGCCCCCCCAAAGGATGATAAAAAGTTGCCCCTTAAATTTGGATATTGAACCCTATCCTTCTACTTTTAGTTGTCTACAGCAGAAACAACAAGTAGTGAGAGAAACTCCCCCCAAATTAAGGGGAAAGAGTTGAAGAGGTATCCCCTCTAGAGGATTTCCCATTTCTTGTTCTGGTGACAACTCAAAATTTCTCAGATTTTTAGTCTTGGTGATAATGGCCATCAAAGACAAATGGAGAAAGCGAATCTCCTGAACAGGGAAACAGAGAGCAACAGAATCTGACAGCGTTGATGGCCCTTTCCTAGTCTTTTCAAACTAAAGAACACACTTTAAAGCAGTTAGTCTCAACCAGGGTTCCTCCAGGGGTGTCTAAGGGTTCCATTGTAAGGAGCATTCTTCAAACTAATCACCAATGTAAGGAGCATTCTTCCCATTGACCCCCAATGGAAGGAACATTCTTCCCACTGATTACCAATGTAAGGGGCATTCTTCCCCCTGATCACCAATGTAAGGAGCATTCTTCCCACTGATTACCAATGTAAGGGACATTCTTCCCACTGATCACCAATGTAAGGAACATTCTTCCCACTGATCACCAATGGAAGGAACATTCTTCCCACTGATTACCAATGTAAGGAGCATTCTTCCCCCTGATCACCAATGTAAGGAGCATTCTTCTCACTGATCACCAATGTAAGGAACATTCTTCTCACTGATCACCAATGTAAGGAACATTCTTCCCACTGATCACCAATGGAAGGAACATTCTTCCCACTGATTACCAATGTAAGGAGCATTCTTCCCCCTGATCACCAATGTAAGGAGCATTCTTCTCACTGATCACCAATGTAAGGAACATTCTTCTCACTGATCACCAATGTAAGGAACATTCTTCCCACTGATCACCAATGTAAGGAACATTCTTCCCACTGATCACCAATGTAAGGAGCATTCTTCCCACTGATCACCATTGTAAGGAGCATTCTTCCCACTGATCACCATTGTAAGGAGCATTTTTCCCACTGATCACCAATGTAAGGAACATTCTTCTCACTGATCACCAATGTAAGGAACATTCTTCTCACTGATCACCAATGTAAGGAACATTCTTCCCACTGATCACCAATGTAAGGAACATTCTTCCCACTGATCACCAATATAAGGAACATTCTTCTCACTGATCACCAATGTAAGGAACATTCTTCCCACTGATCACCAATGTAAGGAACATTCTTCTCACTGATCACCAATGTAAGGAACATTCTTCTCACTGATCACCAATGTAAGGAACATTCTTCTCACTGATCACCAATGTAAGGAACATTCTTCTCACTGATCACCAATGTAAGGGACATTCTTCTCACTGACCACCAACGTAAGGAACATTCTTCCCACTGATCAATAAATAATGGGGCTTTATCCCAATAATCCCCAAAGAATTAATTTTAGAAGGGGGTTTCCCGAGTCCCTAAAACTATTTCAAGGCTTCCACTAGGATTCAAAGGTTGAGAAAGGCTGCTTTAAGGAGTCAGTCTACCCAGATGAACAGGAACAGAGTCGGGAATAATATCAGGGAGATCTTGCTGCTGGGAGAACCAAAGACATAAAAGAAGACGGGGGCTCAACCAGCCAACCAGGCTTCACCTATAACAATATTTGCACATTTAAAGACCTTTTTAAATGAATCTTGCTAAAAATAGTTGCAAATGGAGAAAGCGAATCTCCTGAACAGGGAAACAGAGAGCAACAGAATCTGACAGGGTTGATGGCCCTTTCCTAGTCTTTTCAAACTAAAGAACACACTTTAAAGCAGTTAGTCTCAACCAGGGTTCCTCCAGGGGTGTCTAAGGGTTCCATTGTAAGGAGCATTCTTCAAACTAATCACCAATGTAAGGAGCATTCTTCCCATTGACCCCCAATGGAAGGAACATTCTTCCCACTGATTACCAATGTAAGGGGCATTCTTCCCCCTGATCACCAATGTAAGGAGCATTCTTCCCACTGATTATCAATGTAAGGAACATTCTTCTCACTGATCACCAATGTAAGGAACATTCTTCCCCCTGATCACCAATGTAAGGAACATTCTTCCCACTGATCCTGTTCATCTGGGTAGACTGACTCCTTAAAGCAGCCTTTCTCAACCTTTGAATCCTAGTGGAAGCCTTGAAATAGTTTTAGGGACTCGGGAAACCCCCTTCTAAAATTAATTCTTTGGGGATTATTGGGATAAAGCCCCATTATTTATTGATCAGTGGGAAGAATGTTCCTTACGTTGGTGGTCAGTGAGAAGAATGTCCCTTACATTGGTGATCAGTGAGAAGAATGTCCCTTACATTGGTGATCAGTGAGAAGAATGTACCTTACATTGGTGATCAGTGAGAAGAATGTTCCTTACATTGGTGATCTTGCTGCTGGGAGAACCAAAGACATAAAAGAAGACGGGGGCTCAACCAGCCAACCAGGCTTCACCTATAACAATATTTGCACATTTAAAGACCTTTTTAAATGAATCTTGCTAAAAATAGTTTTTTTTTTTTTTCGGTTTAGATTGGGTTGTGAGGGGTTCGAATAGACATGTGCAGAACGGAAAAATGTGTTTAATTTTGGATCGATTCTAGTTTTAGTCTCATTTAATTTTGTTTTGTTAATTCATTTTCTAACAAATTCCAAATTTTCAGGAAGGCTTCCAATTTGCATCAGTCAAAAAAAATGTGAATTCTGTGTGAAGAATAGCTAGTTGTTAAAGCTACAAGTTAGTTTAGTGTGACCTCTGCACAGTGTTCAGCTAAAGCTACAAGTTAGTGTAGTGCGTCCTCTGAACAGTGTTCAGCTAAAGCTACAAGTTAGTGTAGTGCACAGTGTTCAGCTAAAGCTACAAGTTAGTGTAGTGCGTCCTCCTCACAGTGTTTAGTTAAAGCTACAAGTTAGTGTAGTGTGTCCTCCTCACAGTGTTCAGTTAAAGCTACAAGTTAGTGTAGTGTGTCCTCTGCACAGTGTTCAGCTAAAGCTACAAGTTAGTGTAGTGCGTCCTCCTCACAGTGTTCAGTTAAAGCTACAAGTTAGTGTAGTGCGACCTCTACACAGTGTTCAGCTAAAGCTACAAGTTAATGTAGTGCGTCCTCTGAACAGTGCTCAGCTAAAGCTACAAGTTAGTTTAGTGTGACCTCTTAACGAGAAGCCGGCCGCCTCGTCCTTAACAACCAATGACTCATCAGCTGTCAGCGGGCTTCCCCACTGACAGCTGAAATGTAAACAATACAATGCCGGCAAAGGGAGGGGACGGGCGAGCTTCCCCCCCCTCCTGAACCATACCAGGCTGCTTGCCTTCAACATGGGGAGGGTGGTTTGGGGTGCCCCCCAAAGCACCTTGTCTCCATGTTGATGGAGACAAGGGCCTCTTCCCAACAACACTGGCCAGTGGTTGTCGGGGTCTGCGGGCGGGGAGCTTATCGGAGTCTGTAAGCCCCCTTTACCAAGGGGGCCCCCAGATCCTGACCCCCCCTATGTGAATGGGTATCCTGGCAGCCTGGCAGGCCAGGAAAGGGGGACGAGCCAGCGTGCCCCCCCAACCATACTAGCCCATATGCTCTCAACACGCCTCTTCACCACAACCCTGTGCTGTGGTTGTGGGGGTCTGCGGGCGGGGGGCTTATCGGAATCTGGAAGCCCCCTTTAACAAAGGAGCCCCCAGATCCTGGCCCCCTCCTATGTGAATGAGTATGAGTTGTACCTCTACACATTCACCCAAAAAAAAAAATGCAAAAAGTGAGTAAAGACATCGTAAATCACGATGCCTGCTGTACAAGCTGGACCTGAAAAAAGCGAGAAAGAAAAAACCTCCAGTCTTGTCGAAGGCTCCCGCCGTCCGTCAGCTCCGTCGTCTGACAGTTGTTAAATAGTGAAGGGGCGGGGCCTCCAGATGACATCACTGGTTGGCTCCGCCCCCTTGTGACGTGGGCAGCCCAGCACGCAAGGGAGTTAAAGGGGGCTTCCAGATTCCGATAAGCCCCCTGCTCGCAGACCCACACAACCACCGGCCAGGGTTATGGGTAAGAGGCCCTTGGTCCAAGGTGCTTTGGGGGGGGTAGAGCCCCCACTGCCCCAAAGCACCCCCCTTGTGTTGAGGGCATGTGGCCTGGTATGGTTCAGGAGGGGGGGGGCGTTCGTCCCCCCCCTTTCCTGGCCTGCAGGGCTGCATTCTTGGATAAGGGTTTGGTATGGATTTTGGGGGGGATCCCACGCCATTTTATTTATTTTTTTCATTTTTGTGTGGGGTTCCCCTTAAGATCCATACAAGACCCGATAGGTAGCCACAGCCTAATACCATCATGCCTTAAAATAAATATGAAGGCTGCCATTGTTGACTTGTCCTTTAAAAAAACCTACCATGTAGCCTCAGAAAACGACTAAGGCCAGACGGCCAGGCATGTTGCATTTTCAAAAGGTCAGTACTGGCAGCCTTCTTATTGCTCTCTCAGTGCACTTTAAGGGGTAACAATGGCAAACCAGCAAATAAAACCTTATGTTGGTTTTAGACAATGAAGACCAGTCACTTCAGGTTCAAGAAAATAGTAAATTCTATGGGCCCTGGTATATTGGACCGCAAAGTGTCTGCAGGTCACGTGACCTACCTGATGTCGCTGATAGGCCGAAAACATTCCTTCAAACTCTTCCAGGTCCAGCATTTTAAAGGCTCTGATGTCATCAATCTCATTCCAGATTGTGTCGCTGATTTTATCCTACAATGCAAAAAAAATGAAAGATGTAAAAAAAAAATTAAAAATGTAATAAAAAAAATGTTGGTAAATATTATGAATTAAATGCATAAGTAATAAAAAAAAACACATAAATAATAAAAAAACAATAGATAAATAAATAATTTATACAAAAAATGATAGTGCACCTGCAGTCATAAATTCATTATTAATAAAAATAAATACATATTAAATACATTTTATTAAAATAAATACATAAATAAATAACTAAATAATAAAAAAAATACTTAAATTAATTACTTAAATAATTAAATTATACTCTAATTGCATAAATAATTAATTTTTAATAAAAACAAATCTATAATAAATTAATAAAAAATGTTAAAAAAATGTATAAAAATGAATACATAAATAACTAAATTTTTTTTTTTTTTTTTTTTACAAATTATTTAACACATAACACATATGCATTACTGCACTGCAAAGAAGTAAATGTGCCCTTAACGGATAGCTGAGAATGGTTTTCCGTGATGTTAGACAATTGTTAGACACTTTATTTTTATAATTTATTTATTTTCTCCTTTTTTTTTTTGCATTCTTTTATTTAAGATATTTAAAGTGTTACAATGCAAAGAAAGCATGCGAAAAACACTCACTACAAACACCAGTAATATATAAATGGATATTTGAATAATAAAGTAAAAAAAATATATATATATCAATTTTTTTTTTTCATTTATTTATAATAATTTTTTTTTTTACATAAAATGAAGCTAAGATCACAGAGTGGATAACAAATCACCCCCTCCGCTAACTGCCTAAGAAAAGTGATGTTTCTGCAATAGCGACCTAAAAACGGAATCCATAAGCTGACCCCAGCAGTAATGTGAAATCATTCATGGAGGTGGTGTGTGATTTTCAGCCTGGAATGTTCCAATAATACCCATAAAGTCACCTCCTTCCCCGGAGCTAATCTCTCAGTGGTAAGCCTTAGGAAAACACGGTTTATGAAGAATGATGTTTTATGGACCTCCCTGAGATATCGGCACAGACAGCAACCACTAACAACGCTGCTAGGAATCTGTCCCGGCTCTAGGTGGAAAACCACAGGCACCGCTAGAATTTACAGAAGGAGCGGGGAAGGATTGCAGTTTGTGTGCCCTTTGGCTTCTTTCATGGCAATTTCCCATGAAACCACAGACCCTCAAATAGGTCCTAAACTCGTGGTATGAGGACCTCAGGGGGTGCTTATGGTTTTTTTTGCTTCTTAAAGCAAGTTCCTCATTAAAGTCAAAAAATTTTAAAGGGTTAGAGTAGACCATCCAAGAAAGCTATTTTGGAGTTCAACCCCCTGGACAATCTGTTTTGTCTCACGGGGACCCTAATGGATTGATATCTGCTGCCCTAAGTTTCTAGGTTCATTATGTGAGACTTTCAACATCCCTACTGGATTGTTTTATTAGTCATTATGGAGAATGTAATAGGGGGAGCTGGAACACACAAAGATGGGTGGGACAACCCGAACACACAAAGATGGGTGGAACGACTCAAACCCCCAGGTGGACAGGAACAAAGTTGAGAATAACGACAGGGAGATCTCACGTATGGAGTATCTACAGCAGAAGATGCACGGTTAGATTTTTGTTCGAACGTTCATATGGAGCTTCTGCAAAATCTCAGAATATTCTTTCTTGCCATCACTGAGTCAACTAACGTAGTTGAAAAACCCATTAAAAACGTGCCCAGACCAGTTATTTGAATGGAACCCCAGATGCATCAAACAGGTTTCATTACAGTATGTAGGATTTTTCTCAAGCGAAAACTACTTTCAAAGTTTTCGATTTGCTCCTTTGAACATTCTAGTCACTGCACTCAAAAATGAACCTCAATTTCACCCCACTATCAAAAAATGTTGATAGTGTTGGATAGAGTGGAGAAGGATTAGAACACTTGTCAGTCTGTGGTCCCATTAAGGAGTTTCACTCTCTCTATTTGTCCTGTTTACCATTATCGTTGAAAGTGAAAGTAAAAGAAAGTCCCAAGTTTTGGGTTGTCCCCAGAAAAGTTATAGAGGGGAAATCTTCCAATGGGGACACTAGTTCTTGTGCCCTGGGGGTCCCCAAGGAATTCCCTTAATTTGCAGGGATTTCCACTCATTTCCTGTTTGGGTTATGAGACGGGAAGTAAAGGGAGATCTCCGCAATGAGACACAGATGACAAAGAATCTGACGGGGATTATAACCTTCCCTTACTCTATTCAAAATGAAAAAAAAAAAAGTTTGTCAATAGTTCAAGTGTGGAAGGGTCAGATTTATTTATGGTCCAATTCACCCAAAACAATATCCTTCTAGCCCAGGGTTTCTCAACCAGGGGTCCATTGAACCCCAGTTTTCCTCCAGCGGTTGCTAGGGGTTCCTTGAGCCATGTGGAATCTTTGCCTCTCAGATAAGTTTCCACTGACATCATTGATCTTTTTAGCTATCTGTAAGGGGGTAATTCTTCCCATTGACCACAAGTATAAGGATCACTCTTCCCTCTGACCATCACACTAATGTATCATGAGGTGTAGATATAGTAATTTTTAGCATTGGGTTCCATGAGATTGCAAAGTTATTTCAAGGGTTTCTCTGTTTTGAAAAGGTTGAAGAAAGGCTGATCTAGCCTGGTGTGCTCAGCCAATGGTAATACCGTATTATATCTCATTCAGTAAAATAGACAGCACATTAGCAAAGCTGAACCTCAACATTCCAGAAATGTTGAAGGTCCATTATAATGTGCAGAAATGTAAAGTGCAAAGAAAGTAACAAAAAAAAAAAAACACATCCACCAATGACTCAGAGCCTCAGTCTGTCACAGTGATAAAAGGGTGAGTGAGGGGTAAGTGAGGTGCGAAATGTCAGGGGACATGTTTTTTTTCCCCTTTTGCATTACATAGATGTACTTTATAGACTAAGAAGATCTGGTGTTTTGAGGTTCATCTCTGCTAGTGCGCTGGCTATTTTTTTGAACAAGGTTTACTTTACACAGTGAGTTACCAAAAACTGTTTCCCACTTAGACCTCTGAAAAATGACCACCTTGTACATGAAGTCACATTGGACTTTGCCATTTGTCATCACCCCCTCCTATCACGGGCTGCATATGGTGTCATATTGAAGGACCTCAGATGGGTCATGTGCCATTGACATCCCCAACCTTCCTACAAGGCTGCTCTGCTCCTTCCACTTCCAGAATAATGGTCCCTTTGTGGTCCTATAGGAAGCGTAAGGAGAAGAATGGTTTTCACACCCAGGGAACAGAAGGTGTGAGAACATGTGAAGGGGCCAATACTTTCCAGGAGCTCAAGTTCTCTCCAAAACATTTCATAAAAGCTCAGGAAAAAGTTTATAAAGCTCTTGGATAAACATTTCCACTATACACTCATGTTGACTTTGGAGATGTAAAGCTAAAAATGTGCTTTTCTGGGTACAATGCCTAAGAAAATCGTGTAGGATAACCTGATGGAGATCCTGCTTTTCTGTTTTTCCTATAGAAGCTTTATTTTGTATATCAAGCTTAGCCAGACAGAAGGAGTGTGTTCTATAGAAAGTCACCAAGAAAGATTCCATATGACTCCTCACCCGCCTTCCTCCCACAAACCAACACACATACTGGAGGTCAACCGGCTTACACCTAAAATGGCCGTATTGTGTGACTGGTGGGGACATTAGAGTATAAGCTCTTCTGGTGCAGAAACTGATGTGACTGGCTCAGTGTTCTCTGTACAGCACTGCGGTATATGTCAGAGCTATATATGAATAATAGTGTGTGATAATGTTGGAACATTAGAGTGTAAATTTTGATTAAAAAATCATACAAACATACAGCTTATTAATAAAAACATATATACATAAAAATAAACAACTAAACAAAAGCAAGCATGCTTACGTCAGCAAGTAAAGAAAACCATTTCTTGACAAGATAACATAGAAAGAAACATATTTTAATGACAACAAAAAAGAGACTACAAACCCCGAACCTCAACGTAAACACAATCCAGGCTAAGAAACCTTTTGAGATTTAATCGCCATCAGGATGCGATTCCAAAACCCCCCCATTCATCCCTCCCCCCACATCATTCACCCCGACTTCCACATCACCTTGCATTCTGCACCAGCCACTCTCATTCCCTTCCCCTTCCCACCTCCCCCTCCACCATCATCCAATCCATCCCTCACTCCACCCTTTGGTGTCTTTCGACCTCCAGCCGCACTTCTGCCACGCCGAGGAGGAGGGGCTGGCACCACCATACATTCTGGTCCAGCACCCTCCACTGCCTTCACTACACTAGGAGAAAAAATAGTTGCAGACACAGACTTGACAACCACACTTTCTGACAATGACTGGGGAACCACAGACTGGAGGGACACTGGCACCACAAAGGGCCTCACAGACACAGATTCTGAGAGACACTAGGATTCCCTGGTACAACCTCCGCCAACCCAGACTCTTCTCTATCCGGATGGAAGAATTCCTCCACTAGCTCTGGCTTATTGTGCAAAGCCTCAGGGCACCGGCTATAAGGGTGACCAACCTTATCACATAGGTTACATTTAATTACATTTAATTATGTTACAGTCCCTTGCCAGATGCCCCAGTTCATGGCACAAAGAGCACTTCTGTTATGGACAGTAATGCCGCGTACACACGGTCGGACTTTTCAGCCACAAAAGTCCGACGGACGCCGACGGACCAATTCCGGCGGACAATCCGATTGTGTGTGGGCTTCCCCGGACTTTCAGCTGACTTTTCCAGCCGTAAATCTGACGGACTTTAGATTTGGAACATGCTTCAAATCTTTACGTCGTAACTCCGCCGGACCCAGAAATCCGGTCGTCTGTATGCTAGTCCGACTGACAAAAACCGACGCTAGGGCAGCTCTTGGCTACTGGCTATCAACTTCCTTATTTTAGTCCAGTGTGCGTCATCACGTACGAATCCGTCGGACTTTTGTGTGATCGTGTGTAGGCAAGTCCGGTCGTTAGAAAGTCTGTTGAAAGTCCGCCAAAGGTCCATCGAAAGTCTGTCGAAAGTCTGTCAGACGTGCTGTCGGACTTTTGAAAATTCTGAATGTGTGTACGTGGCATTAGAGGAGAAATGTCCCTTGACTCCACATTTATGGCACACCTTAGGTTAACCAGGGTAGAAGACAGTAATCTTATCTCTACCAATAAAGGCAGAGGAGGGCAAATGCTGGACCACATTCCCACACACACTCAACCTCATTGACACCGACCACCCACCTGTCCAGATTCCTCCATCATCCACAATCTTTTTTAGGGGACACAAAGTTTCACCAAACCTCCTCAACCAGACCCATAAATCCTCAGGGGTATAGACTCATTCCTTGTCAGGATAGTCACATTCTTAATCAAGGGCTGTCGTGAGACAACTTTGGGGACAAGCCCCTTCCAGTCCGGCTGGCCCCCATATACATGTCCAAAACTGTTCCCAAAACAGATCCAGTGACTCTGGACGCACAAATGACAAATCATATTCATAGGAACCAGCAGGACTGATAAGAGCATAAATATCCTCTGCCTTAAATCCCATGGCTAGGAGCTTATCCAGAACCACCCTCCCGATAGGTGGAATATCTCCTCCTTCCCACCTGAGCTGTACCACATTCCTGTGTTTAACAGAAGAAGGTGCTCCTTTATCTCTGGCCTTGATCATCACTTGCCCCTGGTAACAGCAGTGGTCGTTCCATGTGGCAACTGCTTCTCCCTCACCGTTGGCAACGATGTGGTTCCCCAACCAGTGGAACCTCTGCAACTTGGTTGGGTTTCCGGTCGAAAGCCCCAACCCCACGCTGCTTCTCTCAAACCTGGATAGGCCTCAGACAGCCTAGCAGCCAGGTGCTCCCGGGAGAGGCCTCAGGCTTCTGGCTTAGCAACCCAGAGCCTTATGACACACGTCCACCCAGACAGCCGCCCGGGTGGCACAGAACACTGATCACCTGACTCCTCCTGAATAAATAGGCTCTCCCAGCAGGCCAAGGAAATAAAGAAACCCCTGCCACTTGACTGAGAAAACCCATCCACTCCTAGTCTGAATTTACTATGCCCTAGTCCAGTGTTGGCAAATCTTGGCACCCCAGATGTTTTGGAACTACATTTCCAATGATGCTCATGCACTCTGCAGTGTAGTTGAGCATCATGGGAAATGTAGTTCCAAAACATCTGGGGTGCCAAGAGGGAGTGCGGGGGGTTGTGGGGGGACCGTGGACGGGGGAGTGTGTGGGGTGAGTATAGGGGGAGTGCAGGGGGACAGTGGGGGTGGAGTGTGGGGGGACCATGAAGGGGGGAGTGTGGGGGAACCTTAAAGGGTGGAGTGCAGGGGGGTCATGGAGGCTTGAGTGCAGGGGGACCGTGGAGAGGGGAGTGCGGGGGGACGGTGGAGGAGAGAGTGCAGGGAGACCGTGGAGGGAAAACCATGAAGGGCGGAGTGCGGGGGGTCGTGGAGGGGAGAGCGTGGGGGGACAGTGGAGGGTGGAGTGCAGGGGGGACCATGAAGGGGGGCATGTGGGGGGACCGTGAAGGGGGGAGTGTAGGGGGACCGTGGAAGAGGGAGTTTGGGGGGGTCATAAAGGGGTGAGCGTGGGGGGGGGCGGTGGAGAGGGGAGTGTGGGGGAATCGTACCGTGGAGGGCTGAGTGTGGACTGGGGGTTTTGTTTGCCGCCCCCCCCCCCAAAAAAAAAGTTTAGCACCAGCTGCCAGGGACTATAGCCACAGGAGAGATAGAGCAAATCTCCTAATCAAAGGGAATAGACATAAAAAAAATCTGACAGAGCATCAAATCCCTCACAACTCTATACAAGTGTATACGGAAACAAACAAAAAAGCCTTTGGCTTTAGAAATTTAACAGTCTATTAATGAAAAAAAAAATGCTGTGCGAATGTCTCAAGCGTTTACACAGCCACCACGAATAATCCCCATAATTTGCCTTATATTTTTTTTTCTATGATCGTCAGCTCCATCTAGTGGCCATAATGCGGTATCTTCCTGATATAACATCAAGCATAAAAATACTGCAGTATTGCCACTAGATGGAGTTGACGATCATGTATTAAGCAGATTAACCACTTGAGCACCAGAAGGTTTTACCCCGTTCATGAAATTATTGGCTATTCGGCACTGTGCTACTTTAACCACTTACTGACCGTATACTGTACATATACAACGGCAAGGTGGACTCTCTGCGCAGAATCAGGTACAGGTATGTAATTCTGCACTTCCAGGTCTGGGGCACGAACACGCGCCGCCGGAGACCCACTCCCCCTGTGATTGATTTTTTAATTAATTTTTTTATTGGACATAACTGAAAACAGCCGCCATTTAAAAAAAAAAATAAGTATCTTTGTTGTGTTAGCTTTGTAAATTGAACCCTATGCACCGTATCAATGCATCTGAAATGTGAATTATATTGCCAGATTAATAAAGATTTTGAACATTTAAAAACAAATGTGAAAAAGACATAAAGAAATAAAAAAATAAATAAATAAACGATCCAGGCAATGAGCAAATCATCAATATATGTGATTGGAATAAATATTATAGAAACATAATCAGGAATAACATTTTTTTTTTTGAGGGAGGAGCCCATTAAACAGGAGCGCCCCTATTGTACCTCGTTCAGTTTGGACCAGTTGAAAGACTTCAGCGGATGTGACGGCTGCGGGATCGACTTCTTCCTCAAGTTAGTTCCGGGGTTAAATGAGTTGAGGGGCGGCGCCATCATACCCATTCCAAAGAAAGGCGGAGCTCCGGGTGGCGGAGGAGGGCCCCCTGGTGGCGGTGGTGGAGGAGGGGGTGGAGGGAAACAGGAAAACGACTGAGGCGGAGGAGGGGGTGGTAAGTTTTCGCATAAGGATGGAGGGATAGGGATGGGGCCCCCCGGAGGTGGGGGAGGGGGAGGAGGAAAGGAGAGGGCGCCCCCATTCTGAAAAACACAAGACGCAAAAATTATAATTACACCGGCGAGAAATAGTCAGCTTTATTCTCTGATTCTACTGTATCTGTGATAATTCCGCCATCAAAACATCCAATTCACATTTCTTAAATATCACTTTATTTTTATATTGAATGTGTAGACGAGTGCAATCCGTTTCGTTTCCAATTTAGTTTTTTAACAAATTTCGACAAATTCGTTAATTCGGAAACATCGGAATTAACGAAACATCCCCGAATTTCCGAATATTCGGAAATTCGTAAAACCAAAAACCTGCAAATTCCAAAATTTGAAATAATAAATATTAAATTATAGATATTAGAATTTCCTTTCAAATTTGTCTGTTAGTGAACGTTAGGAATATGAATTTATCCCAAGGTATGAATTATCCAAAATAAAGAATGGAACGGAACGCAACTAATGGAACGTAACAAATTAATAATAATAAATAACAATAATAATAAAAACTTTTTACTATTATTATTTATCATTAATTTGTTCCGTTTTAGAATAAATCAGGTGGGAATTTTTTTTTCTCCACCAAATCCATGGATCCTCCTCCTCTCTTACCGAGAGCTCGTTGAGCTGAGCCATCAGCTCCCCCATCTGGTCCCGGGCGTGCCGCAGCTCCACCGACTCTTTCTGCAGCTTGTCCTTCATCTTGTTGAGGGTCTTCATCATGTCCTCCTTCTCCTGAGTCTTCGTCTCGCACTCCCTCTCCTTCCTCTCCAGCCGGCTGGTCAGCTCCGTGTGCTCTGGAGGAGGAACAGAGGAGGAACTTTTCAACACTCGATAACCCAGCAGCCTAAAAACGGATCTCAAATTGCTCTTCCTATCCTATAGATTATAATGTGACCATCAATGGCTTTGTTGTTAAACAAAGCCAAGTCCACGACAGCTGTTAGTAATTGTGGAGGGGCGTTAGATGTCCTCACCTGCAAGGAAATTATACATACTCCTTGGTAATGGTTTCCAAATCCTGCAAAGCAGTACCCAGATCTAAGGGGGGCACTGGGGTGGGCTCCCCAGTTTTCAGTTACACCCTTCTACTAGGTCTCTGAGACCAGTGTGCTTATTGAGCCATGATGTAAAGGGGGACACTCTGATGGGGACAGTTGATGTAAGAGGTCACTCTGATGGGGACCCTGATGCAAGGGTGGACTTTGATGAGGGCCCTGATGTATGGGGTGGGGGGGGTGGGGGGATAATGTTATGCGGACTCCTGATGGGGGAGGGACTCTTATGAGTATTTCTGATGTAAGGTTGGATTTTGATGAGGACTTTGATGGGGGGTACCTGATTTTAAGAGGGAATCCTGATGTATGGGGGGGGGGGGGGGGTGATGCAAACTCCTGATGTATTAAGGAAGGGGGGAGGGCACTGATGAGGACTCCTGATGTATTAGGGGTGGGGGGGACTGAAATGAGGACTCCTGATGTAAGGGGGGACTATGATGGTGACTCCTGTTGTAAGGGGGGGGACTATGATGGTGACTCCTGATGTAAGGGGGGGTACTATGATGGTGACTCCTGATGTAAGGGGGGGACTATGATGGTGACTCCTGATGTAAGGGGGTGACTATGATGGTGACTCCTGATGTAAGGGGGGGACGACTATGATGGTGACTCCTGATGTAAGGAGGGGACTATGATGGTGACTCCTGATGTAAGGGGGTGACTATGATGGTGACTCCTGATGTAAGGAGGACTATGATGGTGACTCCTGATGTAAGGAGGACTATGATGGTGACTCCTGATGTAAGGAGGACTATGATGGTGACTCCTGATGTAAGGAGGACTAGGATGGTGACTCCTGATGTAAGGAGGACTATGATGGTGACTCCTGATGTAAGGGGGGGGCTATGATGGTGACTCCTGATGTAAGGGGGGGGCTATGATGGTGACTCCTGATGTAAGGGGGGGACTATGATGGTGACTCCTGATGTAAGGAGGACTATGATGGTGACTCCTGATGTAAGGAGGACTAGGATGGTGACTCCTGATGTAAGGAGGACTATGGTGGTAACTCCTGATGTAAGGGGGGGGACTATGCTGGTGACTCCTGATGTAAGGGGGGGGGGGGGGACTATGATGGTGACTCCTGATGTAAGAGGGGGACTATGATGGTGACTCCTGATGTAAGGGGGGGACTATGATGGTGACTCCTGATGTATGGAGGAACAGTGATAGGTCTGCCAGGTAAGAGGGGACACAGGTTCTGTTTAGCCACCTAATCTAATCCTTCTCACTGCTGTATGCAGATGAGCTGTGATATTGATATTCTTTTCATAAAATATACATTTTTCAAAAAAGTTAAAAATTGGAATAAAAAAATGAAACAATGCGATACATTGTAACAAAGCATTGCACCGCTCCTACATAATGTAGATCAGCGAACAGACGTTATTAGGGTCAGGTGTACAGCCCATCATTATACTCAGCTCACCCCAATCTGGGCATTTTTACCATCCTGGAGTTCTACAATACGAACACCCCATAAGTCACCCACACACAGAGCCACTTACCTTTCCTGAACTTCTCTGCTTGTTCCCGCCATTGCTTCACCTCATTCTCATTGACTAACCTGAAAAGAAAAGGAAGCAGATCGGCTTTAGGAATATTATACAGCTGGACGCCATTTACTACGCCCCCCACAGGGAAGGACTGGACTGTGACCCCGTCTGTTCAGATGTTCGATAGACACTTCAGGTCCAGTGTTCTCTGTACAGACCTGTGGTATATGTAGCAGCTATACAAATGTTTATTAATAATAATAATAATAATACTAATAATAGTGTGTGACTGTGAGGGGAAATTAGATTGCAAGCTCCCCTGTTGCAGAGACTGATGTAATTGGCTCAGTGTTCTCTGTACAGCACAGCGGTATATGTCAGAGCTATATAAATGTAGAATAATAATATTAATAATAGTGTGTGACTGTGTTGGGACATTAGAGTGTAAGCTCCTTTGGTGCAGATAGTGATGTGTATGCCCCTTTGTACAACACTATAGTTTGAAAGCGGGTGGGGGGTGGGGGTGGGGGGTACAGATAACGTACATCTTTATAATATTCTTGACGTTAAAGTTCTCCAGTGCAGACACATCGGGATCTTCTCCGCTCTCATCCTGAAGGACGATTTGCTGTAAAATCCGGTCCAGGAGCTGCCAGTGCTGCAGATTACTCCCGTTCCGCTTGTCTGTGTCCAAGTAGAGACATTGCTAGTTATACACTTAACAAATACATGTTCACACCAGGGAGGTTTACCCTCACTTCCTGTCTAGGTGATGACTGTCAGAACAGGAAGAGAAGAGATACCTCTGTGATCTGACAGATCTAAAGATCTAACCCTTCCCCACTCTATCCAATAATAAAATAAAGTTGGGCTTTCCGAGTGTAGCCCCCTTGTCCTAAACAGGGGCTACTATGTCAATGTAATTTTTAGCTGGGTAGTAGTTAGCTCAGATGGTTGTATAGTTGTTCACCTGGTTTTTCCCTAAGCTTAAGTTGGCTTGCAATTTTTCACTATCGCCAGTAGATGTCACTGTATCAATGGTCATAGTATGAGATTTCACAAGCAAAACTATAAAAAGTATATTTTCTTCAGCCAATCCAGTAGGAGGTTTATACCACTGGTGCATGCTGGGGGAGGATATAAATATTTGGGATAAGCCATGCGCTCGCTCTCTTCCCTTGGGCTGAGGCCTAGGGAGATGCTGCTGGATGGAGCTCTGCTGTTAGATCCAATAGCAAGTATGATGCCTAACATGCGCTTAAGAAATCCTGAGGTCGTCCTGCCTGGTAGGGAGGAAGCTATGCCAAGGAGGAGACCCCTTGCTGGAGAGAGCCAAGAAGAAGGCTGGTCTCTCAGAAGGTCCTGGTGACTCACTCAGAGGACACACTAAAACTTGGGAACATGCTTACAGTGTTGCCGGGTCGGCTTAAAGGTTCTGACACTGTGAAGCTGGACATTGATCTGGATCTGGGGATTCTGTAAGTGATCTGCTACGGTATCTGGGACCCCTCACCCCCTTAACCGTTCTGCAATAAATCTTTACAAAGACAAAAACTGACCGGCACCCAATATCCTTTCTCATTCCCCCCCATTTTAGCCATGGACTCAGCCCTAAGAGTGAAATGCTAGCCTGCCCCTGCCTCTGGAGGTACTATCCTGCCTTTGGGGTGTCAAAAGGGGTTCTACACGAGCATTTGTCCCTTCTCTGCTAAATGCACTAACAGAAGAAGAATAAACACAATGTGTTAATAAGCTAGAGAAGGATTGCACTCCCAGGCAGGCAGCCATAGATTATTGGCACCTTGGGCACAGGCTGCCTTAGATTCTTGGGCTCCTCTGCCAGTTTAATGAGGTCATGCATAAAGGCAGGTGTACTTAGGCATTTGTGTCCTGACATAATGGGATATAATAACAATGCTTCTAGGTAAAGGGAAGGTGTATGAATTGTGCAAGACAATTTGATTATCCTAAAAGAAAACCGAGACTCGCAAAACTGAAATAAACTTACTATAACCAGGTTTGATGTGCAGAGACTCTTAGAAAGGAAAACCCTCCATTGCCCAACCTGAAAAGTGCTAAGGAGATCTTGAAGGGGAACTACTGTAGAGCAATGGCATTCTCCAAGTGAAGTGACTTAGGGGTCTCTCCTGGCAGGACTAACGCATTTTGGGGGTTCACCACCTTTATCAGAAACTCTGACAAAGGGGGGTTGATACCTGGAAATACATCAGAGAGTTTACTTACATCTCTACCCTCTACTGGCCAACCTAAGAAGAGCTAAGATCTTGACTGCTTATAGAGGAACACTGAGCAATGGCAATCCCCAAGTGCAGAGACTTAGGGGGCTCTCCTGCCCATAGTAACACATTTTTGGGGTATCAACCCCTTCATCAGAAACTCTGACAGAGGGGTGGACACCTGAAATCGTGTCAGTTGGTGCAGTTGCATCTTTACCCTCTAATGGCCAACCTGAGAAAGGCTAAGGAGATCATGAAGTGGAACTATTGTAGAGGAAGGCCATTCTCCAAATAGAGTGACTTAAAGGGCTCTCTTGCCAATACTAATAAATTTCTCGTTATCAACATCTTCAACAGAGACTCTTACAAAGGGCTTGATACCTGGAAATGCATCACTGGGTTCAGTTACATCTTTAACCCCTATTGGCCAACCTGAAAAGTGTTAAGGAGATCTTGAAGTGGAACTGCTGTAGAGGAATGGCAATCTCCAAATGGAGTGACTTAATGGGCTCTCTTGCCAATACTAATGCACTTCTCGATATTGTCAGGGCTGGGCTCAGCCCTTCCTTCTCTGTGCTCAGGTTGCTCAGCTGTGCCATCACCCATCGTTCCACAGTGGCTCACCTGGTGATCATTTCCTGCTCGTCAGCCAGCCCCTTCTGGTTAATTAAACTGCCTGGTTCATTCCTTCAGTGCCTTCGCCTTTGGTCAAACATGTCTGGAAACTCTCTGCTGTGTTCTTGTTGAAGACCTGCCTAGCTGACGTCCCTTCTGGTACTGCTGCCTCTGACTATGCTGATCTCTGGCCTCCTGATTTATTGGCTTGTTCTGACTACCCACTTTGGCTACCAAACCCTGGCTATGTTTTGACTATGTTTACTATTTGTACCATTTTTTTATCATTATATTAAAAGGATTTTTACGGCATTTTCTGTATCCATCTGTTTTATGGTTCCTGACAGATATCACCATCTTCAACAGAGATTCTTACGAAGGGGTTGATACCTGGAAATGCATCACTGGGTTTGGTTACATCTCTAACCCCTATTGGCCAAGTGGAAAAGTGCTAAGGAGATCTTGAAGTGCAACGGCTGTCGAGAAATGGCAATCTCCAAGTGGAGTGACTTAGGGGGCTCTCCTGCCATTAATAATGCATTTCAGTGTATCAGCTCCTTTATCAGAAACTCTAAAGAAGCGGTTAATACCCTGAAATACATCAGTGGGTACAGTTACATCTCCATCCTCTGATGGCCAACCTGAGAAGAGCTAAGGAGATCTTAAAGTAGAACTACTGTAAAGAAATACCGAGGAATGGTAATCACCAAGTAGAGTGACTTAGGAGGCTCTCCTGCTGCTACTGACGTGTTTTGGAGTATCAACCCTTTCATCACAGACACTGAAGAAGCGGTTATTTCCCAGAAACATACCAGTCGGTGGAGTTTACATCTTTACCATCTACTGGCCAACTTAAGAAAAGCTAAGGAGATCTTGAAGTCTAACTGTTATAGAGGAATACTGAGCAATTGCAATCCCCAAATGCTTTCCTGACACTACTGACATGTTTCGGGTTATCAAACCCTTCATCAGGCATTCTGAAAAAGTGGCTGATTCCTGGAAATGCATCAGTGGCTAGAGTTACATCTCACAATGGTGGTCTCGTGATAGTGTTGTGAAAGTGTGGTGGGCTTGAACTATGACATTTATAAATTAAAAACCACTTTTTATTGTTTGTTATTAAATTGATAATTATCGATTCTCTGAACGATTCAGGGCAGTTTGGTTTTGCTTTTTAGCTAATATTTGTAGCTTAGCAAAGAAATATAATTTGGATGTGTGATGACATTCATCATAGTATGGATGTCTAGACTACTATATATGTGAGCAATCTGGTGAAAGACAAATGTGGACCCTGGGTTGCATTGTTTTTGTCCATCTTGATGTAATAAAACAAACCCATGCTGTATATTGCAAATAAGCGCCAGATTTGTTTCTGTCCTAACACTGGAGAAGAGCGCTTGCAGAAGAGCGCTTGCACCACTGGGCCCAGCGTCTCCTGAATTGGCAGCCAAGGCTGAGTGGCCTTGACCACTTTGAAGTTCCCCTTTCTTAAAATAATGTATTTGCCCATCACACCAACTAATAGCCAATCAGAGCATTGGAAAGGTTGACGTGAGCTTCTCCCCTCCATTTGAGACTTCTGCCACCACTCAATGGGAGGGTCCCTACTGAGACACTCACGCATCTGCAGGCAGTGCTGGAGGATGGACAGCAGGTATGGGTACCCGTCCGTGTGCTTCATCTTCTTCTTTATCAGCTCAAACATCTGGGTGGCACTTTTGGTGTCTATGTGAACCTGAAAAGGGAACAGAATTACAGTGATTTGTACTCAATCTCTGAATATTGTCAAACATTTGTATCAAAAACCAAAACTAAAAAAATGATTATACATAGACATTGTTACATTCTGTATTAATTCTGTCTTAAAAGTACCAAATATGATACATCTTCTTGCTTAAACATATGGCACTGTCTCATACGTAGCATCATTATATGAAGATCCAGGAGTACTTATTACCAGTAACATCCTATTACAGATAGGCTACCCTGGAACAGTCTATGGGTTAAAGTGATTGTAAACCCTCGTTTTTTTTTTTTGTCTTAAATAACAAACATATCATACTTACCTCCACTGTGCAGCTTGTTTTGCACAAAGTAGCCCCGATCGTCTTCTGGAGTCCCCCGGCAGCTTTCGCGGCTCCTCCCCGCATCAGATAACCCCCTAGGAGAAGCGATCTCCCGGGAGTTACCTTGCGGGCGCGCTCCCGAGTCCAGCATTTGCATCCATAGACACGAATGCCGGACTCGGCCCCACCCCCCGGCACCCGCATCATTAGATTTGATTGACAGCAGCGGGAGCCAATGGCTGCGCTGCTATCAATCTATCCAATCAAAAGCCGTGACCCCGTGGAGAGAGGGAGAGCGCGTCTCCACCAAGTGAATGAAGGGGCTCAGGTAAGTAAAACAGGGGGGCTGGGGGGCCGGTCACTGCCAGGTGTTTTTACACCTTAATGCATAGGATGCATTAAGGAGTAAAAACACAAGGGTTTACAACCCCTTTAAAGGCTGGGGACCGTGAAGTAGCTTGTAGAACAGATAGGACAGACTGGAACAGCTTATACATTCACAGCTGGGGACCATGAACTAGCTTGTAGAACAGATAGGTTAGACTGGAAAAACCTATAGGTTCCCAGCTGGAGACCATAAAGTAGCTCGTAGAACAGATAGGTCAGCTTGGAACAGCTTATAAGTTCACAGCTGGGGACCAAGAAGTTGCTTGTAGGATAGATAGGTTAGACTGGAACAACCTATAGGTTCACAGCTGGGAACCATAAAGTAGCTTGTAGAACATATAGGTTAGACTGGAACAACCTATAGGTTCACAGTTGAGGACCATGAAGTAGCTTGTAGAACATATAGGTTAGACTGGAACAACTTATAGGTTCACAGTTGAGGACCATGAAGTAGCTTGTAGAAAAGATAGGTTAGACTGGAACAACCTATAGGTTCACAGCTGAGGACCATGAAGTAGCTGGTAGAACAGATAGGTTAGACTGGAACAACCTATAGGTTCACAGCTGAGGACCATGAAGTAGCTTGTAGAACAGATAGGTTAGACTGAAACAACTTATAGGTTGACAGCTGGGGACCATGAAGCAATTTGTATACCAGATATGATGCTCTACTCACAGAATCCTAGAACAGCATTAATCCATAGGTGCAGATAGCTTAGCACTCCGCCTCTGGGGTGCCAGTCCCCCTCCCCCCTCCTCTTTTCAGCTAACTGTTTCATTTTCACAGGAGGGAAAAAGACAATCTCCTCAGGGCCCCAAACTACTTAACAGCTCTCCCAGCCACCATCTGGGCACACCTCCCTAAGGATTGGCTGGGCCCTGCTCAATAATCAGGCTGGCCTTTTAACCACTTGACCTGCGGATGATTTACCCCCCTTCATGACCAGGCTGTTTTTTGCAAAATGGCACTGCGTTACTTTAACTGACAATTGCGTGGTTGTGCAACGCTGTACACAGCTGTACATCGTTTAGGCGACGTTTATGAAATATATTTGTATCAAATTTTAAACATAAAATGTTCCATTGCCAGGAACAGTAAATCCATAAAACATACCTGAAAATATGATATACTAAAAACAATTTTCAGCATTTTCTGCAATTATTATATTTGAATGAAAAAAAATAACTTTTCTGAATGCCTGACGTTCCTAATATTCAATAATCCGGCGGAATGATCACCATTGCCCCAAAAAAAAAGAATTTATCCAGCTGCAGCCAAATCCCGCTGCCAATTCCAGAGACACAATTCAGTTCCAGCGTTTAGTTAAACAATGTTCAGCAGAAAACAATGAGAGATTCCTATTTCTTACACTCTGCGAAAATATTTAAGCCACAAAATTGCCCGTTTGGGGTTCATCTATTCCCCCGTAACCTCAACTATGTATTTTTGTTCAATAAAAGCAAACTCCAATTATATTTAATATGTCGCAGTTATAGTTTGATAATATTTCTCCTACAATTACTCCATTGCATCCAAGTTTTCAGGCTGCAGTTTATTTCACGGGTTATACTAATAAGCTGCAGTTTCAAAGATTTAAAGCTGCTTATGGGTTTCTTTTCCCTGGTTGCTCCCTTCATCAACATGCTGCTAAAATGTTCAAATAAAAACCTTCCGTTTTTATTACATACCTCATTATAGATCCAGTGACATCATGGCTGGTTCTCTGTGCAATGCAGGGCAGATCATGACTGGTGGGCAGGGTGTTGTACATGGCTTCATGGAAACATCACAGCACCCTGCTCAAGGGCCAACGGCCCTCAGGCAAGCAGTGGGCTGGTTCTTGGGAGGAGTTATGCAGATATCAAAGTGCCTTAAAGCGTGGGTGTCAATCTGGAGGGGTGGGCGTTCCCAGGTGGTCTGGATTTTCATGCAGGCCACCCTCAGCAACGCCCACATGTGGTGAGGCTGCATTGATGGGCACTGGTGAGGCTGCGCTAATGGGCACTGATGAAGCTGAATTGATGGGCATTAGTGAAGCTGCATTTATGGGCACTGGTGGGCTGCGGCACTGATGCAGCTGCATTGATGGGCACTGGTGAAGTTGCGCTGATGGGCACTGATGCAGCTGCATTGATGTGCACTGGTGATGCTGCGCTGATGGGCACTGGTGAAGCTCCGCCGATGGGCACTGGTGAAGCTCCGCCGATGGGCACTGGTGAAGCTGCATTGATGGGCACTGGTGAAGCTGCATTGATGGGCACTGGTGAAGCTGCAGTTGGTACTCACTTTTAATGTACAGAGAGGAAGAGGTGGAGCTTAAATCGGAAGGGGTGTGGTTTACAGGTGACAGGGCAGGTCCTAAACAGGAAGAGGTGTGGCATTGGCAGGAAGGGGTGGACCATATTTAAATTAGGGGGTGCATGAGTTTTAGTCAGGCCTGGGGCAGCACAAAACCTAAATACACCACTGCATGTGATGCTGATGATTGAAAGAATTGAAATCTGAATACATTTTTTACATTTTGGAAAAAGTAAGAAAGTTTTGAAGGATTTTCCTACACTTTCTGTTCTGGCAACATTGGGCACCAATACAAATAGGGCAAATCTCCCCAGTGGATTAAGAAAGACTGTAGCAGCCAAACTGGAGATGAAATGAGCCACACGTTGCCTACATTGACCATGAAGCCTAATTGAAAACCACATTTTTGGTCCTGATGAAGGGGTTCACCTGTAGCTTCTGAATATGCAATTGAATTTTACTCTGGACGTTCATCAATGGAGGAGTGCTGTCTTCCCTCAACCCCCCTACAAGGGGTTCTAAACCTACCACACTGCTTCCACTACAAACCTTCCAGAAACACAGCTAAGATGCTAGTTGACAGTCTCAGTTAAGAGTCGGGCCAATAGTGGGCATTGCAAGACATGTTTTACACATACTGCAATGCTGTTCTATATCAGCATGTATTCCAATCTTTTGCTCCCTACTGGCAAAGCTGATTCCTCCCAGCTACAAATCTAGTAGGGATAAGCTAACAGTCAGGCCCAACTGGGTTCAGCCCAAACCCACAGGAAATGGTCACATGATATAAAGCCCCCAGCCCAAGCAGCTACAGCCCACCCCATTGCTACATGTAGCATAGGGGTGGGTATGCTGGTTGACCTAAAATGACCACAAGGTCTTAACCAAATATGGCCATGTGGCCAATTTAGGTCACTGATGTCATCAATGCTGTCAAATGCATTGGCTGTGCAAATAAAACTTATTCTGGACATTTATCAATGGAGTGGTACATTCTTCCCTCAACCCGCCTAGAAGGTCTTCTAAACCTTCCAAACTACCCAAAACATAAAAAAATGGCCTGACATCTCCCAGCTACAAACCTAGTAGGGATGATCTAACATTCAGGCCCAACTGGGTTTGGCCCAAGTCCACAGGAAACGGTCACGTGACATCAACCATCCAGCCCAGTCAGCTGCAGTCCACCCCATAGCAACGTATAATAAAGGGGTGGGTTTACTGGTGACACCGTTGACCTATAATGACCACATGGCCATATGGACAATGTCCTAACCAAATATGGCCATGTGGCCATATTAGGTCAATTATGTAATCAATGAAGTCAAACTCATTGGCTGTGCATAAAAAATTATTCTGGACAATTACCAGTGGAGGGGTACTTTCTTTCTTCTACCCTACTTTGACCCATCTATGGCCATTTTTGGTTAAGACATGGTCCATATGGCCATATGGCCATATTAGGTCAATGATGTCATCAATTACGTCAAACACGTTGGCTGTGCAAACAAAACGTATTCTGGACATTTACCAATAGAGGGGTACTTTCTTCCCTCAACCCCCCTACAAGGGGTTCTAAACCTTCCAAACTATCCAAAAGGTAAAAAAAGGGGCTGGCTCCTCCCAGCTAGAAAAACCTAGTGGGGATGAGCTAATGTTCAGGCCCAACTGGGTTCAACCCAAACCTGCAGGAAACAGTCACATGATATCAAGCGCCCAGCCCAATCAGCTGCGACCCACCCCATAGCCACATATAATGTATATGTGGGGGCGGGTATGCTGGACATATCGTTGACCTACAATGGTCACATGGACAATGTCTTAAACAAATATGACCACATGGCCATATTAGGTCAATAATGTCATCAATGATGTCAAATCATCCCAATCAGCTACAGCCCCGAAATTCCCCACCCATAGCAACATATAACAAAGGGGTGGGTATGCTGCTGACATTGTTGACTTAAAATGACCACATGGCCATATGGACACTGTCTTAACTAAATATGGCCACGTGGCCATATTAGGTCAATGATGTCATCAGCGCCAACCCCTTTTGTTATGTGCTGCTTTGGGGGGGTGGAATTCCCACAGACACAGATAATTGGGTCATGCAACAGTTTTTACATTTTAGAAAACATTTTTAGACATTTTGGCAAACTATATTAGAACATTGGAGATCTTGCACCATGATCATTGATGATTCAAGCAATGGCTGGTCATCATGCAATGTTGGTGTTGTGAAGTTATTTTTATACTTACAGGCCCTGGAGGGCTTATAAGCCCTCCCCAAATAAAAGAGTGCAGCGCACGTGTTGACCAGAGTCTGCCCCTCCCCCTCTCCAGATTATACAAATACTCAATGCAACTTGCGCCCGCTCGGCAGTTGTGTAGGCAAATAAACCAATTACTCCTGGATCAGTGCGGGCCTGCCGAGTAATAAGTGGAAACATGCGCGGTATTAATCCTAATTATTTTCAGAAAACTTTGTTAATTCAGGACATTCTTTGTTAATGGACAACAGGCACGACTAATGAGATCGGCATGGACCCTAATAAACCTATTTATCAAGGAGCGGACCTGCCAGCATCGCGGTATACCAGAGAGGTGATGAGTCAGCCAACTGTAACATGTGTTTAGGTGCAGCTGGAAAATTATTGAATTGATTAGATATTTAGACAGATAAAAATGCTAATGAGAATTTAAGAGTGCAATTAACCTAAATTGTTCTATATTTAGGATGTATCCGGTCTATAAACCAGAGGCTCTGGATGGACAGTTGGATAACTGGTTCTATATTTATAATGTATCTGGTCTATTTTGGTCAATGAAGAATGGCCCCGTACATTGGTGGTTAGAGGAGAAAGGCCTTTTTTACACTGGCGTTTAGTGGAGAAGGCTTCCTACATTGATGGTCAGTGAAGAAGGCTTCTTACCTTGATAGTCAGTAATTAAGGCTTACTACTTTGATGGTCAGTGGAGAAGGCTTCCTACAATGATGGTCACTGGTGAAGGGCCCCCTAACTTTGATGGTCAGTGGGGAAGGCTTCCTATATTGATGGTCAGTGGAGAAGGCTTCCTACATGGATGGTCAGTGGAGAAAGCTTTCTATATTTATGGTCAGTGGAAAAGGCTTCCTACAATTAATGGTCAGTGGAGAAGGGCCCCCTTACTTTGAGGGTCAGTGGAAAAGGCTTCCTACCTTGATGGTCAGTGGAGAAGTCTCCCTACTTTGATGGTCAATGGAGAAGGCTTCATACATTGATGGGCAGTGGAGAAGGCTTTTTGCGTTGCTGGCCAGTAGAGAAGGCTTCCTACTTTGATGGTGAGTGAAGGATTTCTACATTGATGGTAAGTGGAAAAGGTTTCCTACGTTGATGGTCAGTGGCGAAGGCCTCCTCTTACATTGGTGATTCACAAAGAAGGTCCATTTATGGTCAGTGGGGCAAGGACTCCTCACATTGGTGGACAGTTGAAAAATGTAAATTACATTATTGGTCAGTAAGGAAGGCTCTACTATACATTGGTGATCAGAGGAGAAGGGCTTCCCTTACATTGGTAGTCAGCAGGACAAGGAATGTCACATTGGTGGACAATGTGATTTAAATTAGCAGTTTCATTAAAGGTTAGTCAAGGAACCCATGGCAACCTCAGATAGAACCCTAGTTGAGAACGGCTGCTCTAATCCCTCCCCACCATCCCCTGTATGGTTATACTATCACATTAACACTACTCTCTATTTTCTTACATCCACTCTCTTACATTGTTGACTCACCAGGTCAAACCTTTTGGCCAGTTCCAGTTCATCCTCATTTCTCACCATCTCAAAGAAGTCCAGATGTCTGAAACGCACAGAAGAAAAATAAACACAGGAACATCACACAATGCCCATTAGCTCTTAAAGGTTCACTCCACCTAAAAACAAACAAAAAAAAAGATATTTTGGTGTTTGGTAGCTGCTGGAGAGTAAAAACACTTTGCCGTCTCTCCTTTTTTTTTTTTTTGAGGACAAAATATGGTGGGTTGGAACACCCAACACTTCCAGGTGGACAGCAACAGTGTCGGCAATTAAGGCCAGGAGATATCACTGCTGGAGTAGCCAAAGCGTATAGTGTAAGAAGCCAGGTGCTGCATCAGTAACATAAATATCACATTTGGGTGGACTGACCCTTTAATGGCTATGCTTATGTAGATACAATTTATTTTTTGTTATTACAGGGGTTTTATATTTTTGTAGATGAGAGTTGAACAAAGTGTGAACAAACAATCGTCCTCCTAATACAGCATCATACCATGAAAATAAAATGAATTCTCCATTATAAAGTAACAAAGGGGTTTATAGAAGCTCTTGAGTCGTGTTGATCTCCAACCTTACAGAAAGGCTTCTTCTCGGTTAGAGCTGTGAAAGTGTGGAACAGGCTCCTTCAGGAACCAACTCTGGCCAGCTCAGCTGATTGTTAAAAAAAGAGCTGGATGAATTCCTAAATTCACAAAATATAACTGGATATTAACATTTCTAAGTAATAACACCAGAGATCTTTGACCCAGGCAATATCTGATTGCCTTAGGCCTAGTGGATCAGGAAGGAATTTCTTGCCTTGTGGGATTTTGGACCATGTTATGTAATGCTTTTTTTTGCCATCCTCTGGATCAGCTGTGGGTATAGTGTTCTGTATATGAAGATTTTCTATGTATGTATTATTCTTTTGTTTTTTGATTGGTTGACCCAAATCAGAGGTCTCCAAACAATGGCCTGCCGGCCACATCCGGCCTGCTACCGGATTTTGACTGGCCCGCGGGGAGGTTCAGTGACGTTTTCTTAAAGTGGTTATAAACACAGAGATGAAACAAATCCCCCTAAGTTGTACCTGTTTATCTGCAGCCCTTTCACATCCACAGTCTTCTAAAGCACAAAGATCAGAGGCCATTCCTCTGCTCCCGAAGGCAGGGGGCAGGGATCTGATGTCACACACTGCACAGCATAGAGTAAGGAGCTGAGTGTAATCTGAGACCTGAGTGGAGGCAAAGGACATACCTCCCTTTACACAGTCTCATAGGGAAACATGCAGAGCTTAGGCTGTCAACTGTTCTGTGCGCTGGGTGGGGGGGAGAGGGGGGGCCATCTCCCGAGATTCTCTAGTGTCTGGAGAACCTATAAAAAGTGACTAATGCAGATAGCAGAGGAAAGAGAGAGCACACAGAAATCACACTCCGTGTTTTGGATTGAGGCAATCTATAGAAGGATATGCTTTGTTCATTTTTCATTTCAGAGGTTTACAACCACTTTAACCACTTCTGGAACGCCCCTACGCATATATACTGCAGCAGGGCGGCCCTTCAGCGCGAAATCACATACCTGCACATGGTTCATTGCTTTGGGTCGGGGGCGCGCATGTGCATCGCCAGTGACCCGCGGGAGCGGGCCCTACATAGTATGTAGGGGCCTTAGACTATAAGTGCCTTGAGGGCAGGGACTGATGTGAATATACAGTATATATATATATATATATATATATATATATATATATATATATATATATATATATATACACACAGTATCTCACCAAAGTGAGCACACCCCTCACATTTTTGTAAATCTTTTCTTCTATCTTTTCATGTGACAACACTGAAGAAATGACACTTGTCTACAATGTAAAGTAGTGAGTGTACAGCTTGTATAACAGTGTAAATTTGCTGTCCTCTCAAAATAACTCAACACGCAGCCATTAATATTTAAACCGCTGGCAACAAAAGTGAGTACACCCCTAAGTGAAAATGTCCAAATTGGACCCAATTAGCCATTTACCCTCCCCGGTGTCATGTGACTCGCTAGTGTTACAAGGTCTCAGGTGTGAATGGGGAGCAGGTGTGTTCAATTTGGTGTTATCGCTCTCACTCTCTCATACTGGTCATTAGAAGTTCAACATGGCACCTCATTGCAAAGAACTCTCTGAAGATCTGAAAAAAAAAGAATTGTTGCTCTACATAAAGATGGCCTAGGCTATAAGAAGATTGCCAAGACCCTGAAACTGAGCTGCAGCACGGTGGCCAAGACCATACAGCTGTTTAACAGGACGGGTTCCACTCAGAACAGACCTCGCCATGGTCCACCAAAGAAGTTGAGCGCAGGTGCTCAGCGTCATATCCAGAGGTTGTCTTTGGGAAATAGACGTATGAGTGCTGCCAGCATTGCTGCAGAGGTTGTAGGGGTGGGGGGTCAGCCTGTCAGTGCTCAGACCATACGCCACACACTGCATCAAATTGGTCTGCATGGCTGTTGTCCCAGAAGGAAGCCTCTTCTAAAGATGATGCACAAGAAAGCCTGCAAAGAAGACAAGCAGACTAAGGACATGGATTACTGGAACCATGTCCTGTGGTCTGAGACCAAGATAAACTTATTTGGTTCAGATGGTGACAAGCGTGTGTGGCGGCAACCAGGTGAGGAGAACAAAGACAAGTGTGTCTTGTCTACAGTCAAGCATGGTGGTGGGAGTGTCATGGTCTGGGGCTGCATGAGTGCTGCCGGCACTGGGGAGCTACAGATCATTGAGGGAACCATGAATGCCAACATGTACTGTGACATACTGAAGCAGAGCATGATCCCCCCCTTCAGAGACTAGGCCGCAGGGCAGTATTCCAACATAACGACCCCAAACACATCTCCAAGATGACCACTGTCTTGGTAAAGAAGGTGAGGATGAAGGTGATTGACTGGCCAAGCATGTCTCCAGACCTAAACCCTATCTGTGGGACATCCTCAAACAGAAGGTGGAGGAGCGCAAGGTCTCTAACATCCACCAGCTCTGTGATGTCATCATGGAGGAGGGGAAGAGGACTCCAGTGACAACCTGTGAAGCTCTGGTGACCTCAATGCCCAAGAGGGTTAAGGCAATGCTGGAAAATAATGGTGGCCACACAAAATATTGACACTTTGGGCCCAATTTGGACATTTTCACTTAGGGGTGTACTGACTTTTGTTGCCAGCGGTTTAGACATTAATGGCTGTGTGTTGAGTTATTTTGAGAGGACAGAAAATTGACACTGTTATACAAGCTGTACACTCACTACTTTACATTGTAGACAAGTGCCATTTCTTCAATGTTGTCACATGAAAAGATAGAAGAAAAGATTTACAAAAATTTGAGGGGTGTACTTACTTTTGTGAGATACTGTATATATATATATATATATATATGTATCTAGATATATATCTAGATATAGATATATTTATCTATATAGATAGATATATCTATATATCTATATATAGATATATAGATATATCTATCTATATATATGTAAAGCGCCCACTCTATGGATACAATAAAAAAAAAAAAAGCCTTAACAAAAATACAACGTGTCTACCCTCCCCCCCCATTCTTTCCCTCTGTTACAAAGGACAGGTCCTTTTTATGATAAGCCTTTCATTTGATTGGACGCGGAGGGGGGGGGGGGGGGGGAGATTGTTCTACCTGTCCAGGGTGGCGTTTTCATGTCTTCTCAGTTTTTCGATAACGGGCTGGATTCCCAGCATGAGAAATTCGTATCGAAGGTGTAACCGAAATTCTAAATTGTCCTATAAGGGGAAAAAAAGCATAAAAAAAAGAAGAAAATGTCAATTTCTTTTACATCTCAGGACCAATCACAGACTCCTAAATCGGTGTATGGATGTGATAAACACTGCCAGTACTTAGCAATATCTTCTCTAATTGAATTTATTTCTTATTTGATTCACTTCTTTGGTTTTGGCGGGGGGTTCGCTCCCTCCAGAGCGGCTCAATGGAGTTCTACTATTCTGGCACCAGAGCGGAGCTCACAGCCCATCCATCAGTCCCACGCCGGCCGTATTTCATCCCTCGGGGTCACGCCGTGACCTCGCTGCGCATTACGCGGCGGAGACGCCAGGATTGTGGACTGATCGTCACTATAAATCCTCCGAGATCAAGACACCAGCCGAATAAAATGAGCCAGCGTTCTTCTGGGACAGAGACTTGATGGGGCGCCGCTCCAAGCGCCGGGTGCCGTTGCTCAAATATTCTACTTTTAGGAAAGGCGCAAGCAGAAAAATGTTCATCCAGCAAGCTCTGTAATCAAATAGTAAATCCACGCCGCACACCAGACATCTACGGTCCGTTTCGTCCTGAAGTGAAATTTGGTGGAATTTTCGAATTACAATAGTACCCAATTTAAAACGAATCTTAAAATAAACGGGGAAAAAAATTGGGACAAAACTTGAATCGTTTTCAAATACTTTTCGAATTTGAATCGTTTTCAGATTCAAATTCGAAAAGTTTTTCGCATTCAAAGTTTTTCAAATTCGAATAGTTTTCCAATATCCAAAGAGAATACAATAGAATAGAAAATAAAGGAATAGAATAGAAAAAAAATATAGAATAGAAAAGAATATCACAGAAAATAAAGAATAGAATATAATAGAGCAAAACAGAACACAATAGAATAGAAAATAAAAGAACAGAAAAGACTAGAATATAATAAAAACAAATAGAATAGAATAGAATAGAATAGAATAGAATAGCATAGAAAGAATATAACCATCTTCTGAAATTCGAATTTCAAATAGAATAAATTTGAATTTAAATACAAAAGAATAGAATAGAAAAAAAAGAATAGAATAGACTATAATAGAATAGAAAATAATATAATTAATTACAATAGAACAGAATAGAAAGAATATAACAATTTCCCAAAATTCAAATGGAATTAATTTGAAATTGAATAGAATAGAAAAGACTAGATTAGAAAAGAATAGAAAATAACAGAATAGCATGGGAAAAAAACAGAACAGAAATAATATAACCATCTTCCAAATTTAGAATATAGAATACATTTTAATAGAAAAGAATAGAAAATAAAATAATAAAATAGAATAGAATATAATAAACAAATAGAAAAATAATATAATTAAAAAAACAATAGAATAGAAAGAATATAACCATTTCCCAAAATTCAAATAGAATCCATTTGAATTTAAATAGAATAGAAAAGAATAGATTAGATTAGGAAGATGGTTATATTCATTCTATTCTATTCTGTTGCTTTTTATATACTATTGTGTTATATTCTATTCTATTCTAGTCTATTTATTTATATTCTATTCAAATTTGAATTAATTCTATTTTAATTTTGGAAAATGGTTATATTATTTCTATTCTATTTTTTTTTTTTTCTATTCTATTCTATTCTATTCTATTCCACTCTAGTCTGTTTTTTTTATTTTCTATCCTATTTTGTTCTGTTTTACTCTATTATATTCTATTCTTTAATTTTCTGTTATATTCTTTTCTATTCTATTTTTTTCTATTCTATTCCTTTATTTTCTATTCTATTTTATTCTCTTTGGAAATTGGAAAACTATTAGAATTAAAAAATGTTTCGAATTCAAAAGCTTTTCGAATTCGAATGCGAAAACGATTTGAAATTGATTCAAAAACTTTTCGAATCGATCCGAATTCGAATAAATTAGAATACAAATAAATTAAACAAAATCCAAAAACGGATTAAACTAATTTACATAAATAACGAAGCGAAACGAAACAAAACAATTTTTTTCGTTCTGCACACGTCTACCGCACACCAATCAGCTCTGAGTGTATAGAACGGTGGTCTCCAAACTACTGGCCCTTGGGGCACTATTTCACCAACTGACACCAATATTGGGGGGCACCATTCTCCCTACTAACACCATCAACGGGGCACTATTCTTCCCATTGATACCAATATTTCACCCATTAAAACCAATGATGGGCCACTGATATTGGGGCATTTTCTACTCCCACTGGCCACAGTCTGCTCCCCCCCCCCCCAAAGCCTGAAGGACAGTAAACAGGCCCTTTGCTTAGAAAGTTGGGAGACCCCTGATATAGAAGGTAAAGAGTGGCCTCAGCCCCAACTCCTCCCACTAGTCACACCCACTGACGCATTTTGCCTGATATAGACAGTAAAGAGCAGCTTCAGCCCCAACTCCTCCCACTAGTCACACCCACTGATGCATTTTGCCTGATATAGAAGGTAAAGAGTGGCCTCAGCCCCAACTCCTCCCACTAGTCACACCCACTGATGCATTTTGCCTGATATAGAAGGTAAAGAGTGGCCTCAGCCCCAACTCCTCCCACTAGTCACACCCACTGACGCATTTTGCCTGATATAGAAGGTAAAGAGTGGCCTCAGCCCCAACTCCTCCCACTAGTCACACCCACTGATGCATTTTGCCTGATATAGGCGGTAAAGAGCGGCCTCCGCCCCAACTCCTCCCACTAGTCACACCCACTGACGCGTTTTGCCTGATATAGATGGTAAAGAGCGGCCTCAGCCCCAACTCCTCCCACTAGTCACACCCCCTGACGCATTTTGCCTGATATAGAAGATAAAGAGCGGCCTCAGCCCCAACTCCTCCCACTAGTCACACCCACTGACGCATTTTGCCTGATATGAATGGTAAAGAGTGGCCCCAGCCTCAGCTCATCCTGAGAGCCACCAGGGGCGGCCCGTCCATTTAGGGCGCACGGGCGCCACTCCCCCCTGTCCATCGCCGCCTCCCCTATCCATGCGTCCGGCCCCTTTCAGGACACTAGCCAGGGCCAGAGGCTCTAATAGGCTTCAATATAGGGTGGGCTCGGGTCGCAGAGAGTGCGCTCCAATCCCACCCAGGTGTGTTACAACTGCGAATCAATATTCACTGTTGTAACACTGATCCTCCTCCCGGCCAATCAGGAAGCGGGTTTTGACACCAGTCACCCGATTGGCTGAAAGGACAGGCGATCCCATTGGACACCGAGGAGGGGAGGAGCTGGAAGCCACCATGGAGGAGAGGACTCGGAGCTGTGCCGCTGCACCACGCTGCCTGCCACCCGCCACAATGGGGTAAGTGCCGGACTGACTGGCAAACAGCGGGGGGGGTTGAGTTGGTTTGCCACTCGGGGTAGAATGCATCAGGGGGCGTGGCTATCGGGAGGGGCTGGGACTGAGGTTGTTTTTAATCTTCTATACATTCAAAGCTGATTTTTTTTCGTTTAACGTTTTTAATGCATCCTATGCATTAATGTTAGAAACCTTCTGTGTTTCAGCCCCCCCCCCCTTTTTTTCTTACCTGATGCAGCGATGTGCACAGCTACTGTCTCTCTCCTCATTGGACAGATTGATAGCAGCAGGAGCCAATGGCTCCCACTGCTGTCCATAAAATCCAATGACACAGGAGCGGGGGGCGGGGCCAAGTCCCGCTGTCTGTGTCAATGGACTCAGCAGCGGGACTCTAAAGCGAGCCCGCACCCAATGAAGAGGTGGAGCCTGGATCGATGGCAGGGCACCCCAGAAGAAGAGGATCGGGGGCTGCTCTGTGCAAAACTATTGCACAGAGCAGGTAGGTATAACATGTTTGTTATTTTTTTTTTTTTTTTAAACGCGGGTTTACAACCGCTTTTATTTTCTATTATATTTTTAGCCCGTGCTAAAGAAAAAGTTTTCTTTTACAATCTTCACACTCCAGCGCTGTCCCTGGCTTCCTCCTCCATCCAGCGCCAACGGTCCCCGTTGGGCACAACAACTCTTTGGCGTCTATTTCTAAAAAAATTAGCATAGCCATTCGTCCAGCGAATCTGCTTGAACATTCATTCTATGCAAATTCGGCAAATATAAATCTAGGCTATTTCTTATCTGAATGGATGTTCTTTTATTATGGGCAGTAGTAAAATACTGCGATATGGCCACTAGATGGAGCTGAGAAGCATAGGAAATACAAATGTCTTTGTGATAAGAGATACAATGTAACAACTCTAAAGAATGCTCGAGGGAATTAACAAACAAATGTAACCAATGGTCACACTTAGTTGCTACTTCTCTCTCGCATTCCCTAGAATTGTTACATTGTATCTACTGTCACAAAGACATTTGCATTTTCTATGTATCTCAGCTCCATCTAGTGTCCATAATTTGTTATTTGTTTTTGACCAATTCGATGCAAAATAAATGTTCTTTAGGCTATTTCTCATCTGAACGGGGGCGGCCTGTCCATTAAGGGCACACGGGCGCCGCCCCCTCTATCCACACCGCCCCCTATATGGTTAATCGAAAGATTCATGCATATCATGAATTTATCCACGGCCGCCGTGGCCACCCCCTATTCATGCGTCCGGCCCCTTTCAGGACGCCAGGCGCATAAATTACACTCGATTAGAGCCATGGACTCTAATAGGCTTCAAAATAGGGTGGACACGTGGTGCAGAGCACTGCACTCGGAGCTCACCTAGGTGTGTTAGAAAAGCAAATGAATATTTGCTTTTCTAAACACTGAATCGCCTCTCCACCAATCAGGAAGCATGGGTTTGATACCCATTTCCCGATTGGCTGAAAGGTCAGGCGATCCTATTGGACACCTAGGAAGAGGAGGAGGGCGGTGCAAGGTGGAATGCCGCTGTGATACACACCACAGGAGGAGGAAGAAAGCTGCCAGAGATGCTGCCCGCCCGCTTCCTGGATGGGGCTTAGATGTCCTGGTGGTCCTGGGGGGGGGGGGAGGCTGTTTGCGGCTTTGATGTCCTGACTGTCCTCTGGGGGTGGGCTGTATGTGACTTTGATGTCCTGACTGTCCTCTGGGGGGGGGGGCTGTTTGCGCCTTTGATGTCCTGACTGTCCTCTGGGGGGGTTGTTTGTGGCTTTGATGTCCTGACTGTCCTCTGGAGGGGCTGTTTGCGCCTTTGATGTCCTGACTGTCCTCTGGGGGGGCTGTTTGTGGCTTTGATGTCCTGACTGTCCTCTGGGGGGGGCTTGGGGGGGCTGTTTGCGGCTTTGATGTCCTGACTGTCGTCTGGGGGGGCTGTTTGCGGCTTTGATGTCCTGACTGTCGTCTGGGGGGGCTGTTTGCGGCTTTGATGTCCTGACTGTCCTCTGGGGGGGCTGTTTGTGGCTTTGATGTCCTGACTGTCCTCTGGGGGGGCTGTTTGTGGCTTTGATGTCCTGACTGTCGTCTGGGGGGGCTGTTTGTGGCTTTGATGTCCTGACTGTCGTCTGGGGGGGCTGTTTGCGGCTTTGATGTCCTGACTGTCCTCTGGGGGGGCTGTTTGTGGCTTTGATGTCCTGACTGTCCTCTGGGGGGGCTGTTTGTGGCTTTGATGTCCTGACTGTCCTCTGGGGGGGCTGTTTGTGGCTTTGATGTCCTGACTGTCCTCTGGGGGGGGGCTGTTTGTGGCTTTGATGTTCTGACTGTCCTCTGGGGGGGCTGTTTGTGGCTTTGATGTCCTGACTGTCCTCTGGCGGGGGCTGTTTGTGGCTTTGATTTCCTGACCTGACTGTCCTCTGGGGGGGCTGTTTGCGCCTTTGATGTCCTGACTGTCCTCTGGAGGGGGCTGCTTGCGGCTTTGATGTCCTGACTGTCCTCTGGAGGGGCTGATTGCGGCTTTGATGTCCTGACTGTCCTCTGGGAGCGGGAGTGGCTGTTTGCCGCCCTCCCACCTCCCCCCAAAAGAAAAAACTACCACCCGCCACTGTATCTGAACAAATTTTCTTTTTTTTTTATGGCCCGTAGTAAAAGCACAAGATGGCCACTAGATGGAGCTGAGAAGCATAGGAAATACATAAGTCTTTGTAATGAGAGATACAATGTAACAACTCTAAAGAATTCCAGAGGGAATTAGCAAATAAATGTTATCGATGGTCACATTTAGTTGCTACTAAATCCCCCCAGCAGGGACACAGACTTCAATAAAAAAGACGACAGGGGATCTAACCCTTCAACATTTCAAACAAAACCAGTGCAAGCATTTTGGCTGGATATACAATTTGCATACAGAGGCTTTTTTTTTAGTTCCACCAAACTGGAATTCCACTTTAAACCCCCATTATCCGGCTATCCTCTAAGTACTGGATGGCTCTGTGCTGCATCTTTCAATCGTCTGCAGATTGGAGGAGATGGAAACAATCCGCAGCATCTGACATCTATCACCCATGCGATCCGTGTTTTGGAAATAAGATCACGTCATAAACCATTAAAATACTTTGTGCTACCGGCACCGCGTGCGCGCCTCGGGCCCCTAACAGCGAATGGCTTCGGAGAAATGGCCTTTTAAAGGAACAGCTCTGGAAGCGTTCAATCACAGCTGACTCTTTGTTTTCAAGTGCACAGCGGGTGAGGATATTGTTATGAAGTGTGTGCAGGACGGGGCAGTGATAGAAAACAGACCAGCAACCAACTCCAACCACCCCCCCCCACCCCCAGGCTGCAGACGCAGGAAGTTGTACGTATAAGAGGAGGGCCCTTTAAAACAACTGTTCCCTATAATTGTCATGCATTGCTTTAGAAAGCACTGCACCTGTGATGGTCAGGAGGACCACCTTGAAATGACCAATGACCTGGAACAAGTATGTAGCCAGTAAAGTCTAAAAAAAAAAAAATGTGCTGTACTTCCTAAAGATTGAAAGAAATACATTTGAAGGTGGAGGAATTAATATTCAACAAGGGCTGTAGAGGTCACCTATTTATGGAAAAAGACGAAAACTTTTCTCACCAGTTTTATTATTACAGGAAGGTTGAATATATGCGCGGGCGTCCATTTTTATGTTTCAGTCAAAGCTAAAAGAGTGACTTTGTGGCTCTCTGATACACTAGGGTAGGTCAGGTGAAGGGAGCTGATGAAAAGAGAGAGGGCGCCATGGAGAATAGAAGGTACACAGGTAGGAAGCGTGGGCCAAATCGAGAAAGATCCCGAGAGCAAGGACAAGGTTAATGGAGACTTCCAAATCCCCGACTGAGTGCTCCAGAAAAAGTGAAATAAAAGAGAAATATTTGTAAAGATTGTAATGAAAGCACACCGCTTTGAAAGAAGAGGAAGGGTCATATTTCCTGGGCCCTCTGACCTCAGGGGCCCCCAAGACATTTGGACCCTCTGTTCCTCTTAGTTTCACACCATGTAGATGAAGGGAACTCGCTTTTTGAAATCGTAATAAGCTCACCTCTCCTGCTCCAGCGTTGAGGATGGCGTTGATGAAAGACATGATGGCGGTCTTTAGATTGACCTCGTCTCTGTATCTTCCCATACTTCTGTCCAGTTCATTCAACAGCGACTGCAAGAGAAAATAAAAAGTAACCAGTATTAGTATTCAAGAAAACAACATTCAGATAGACGTATAGATAGCTTGTTGGCTCTCCTACCTTCCCATTCCAAGGCCACCCCACCTTCTGATTCCAAGGCCATCCCACCATCTTATTTCAAGGCTATCCAACAATCTTATTCCAAGGTCATCCCACCATCCAGTTACGAGGCCATCCCACCTTCCTTTTCCGAGGCCATCCCACCATCCCATTCCAAGGCCATCCCACCTTCCCATTCCAAGGCCATCCCACCTTCCCATTACAAGGCAATCCCGCCTTACCATTCCAAGGCCATCCCACCTTCCCATTCCAAGGCCATCCCACCATCTTATTCCAAGGCCATCCCACCTTCTAATTACAAGGCCATCCCGCCTTACCATTCCAAGGCCATCCCACCTTCCCATTCCAAGGCCATCCCACCTTCCCATTACAAGGCCATCCCACCTTCCCATTACAAGGCCATTCCACCTTCCCATTCCAAGGCCATCCCGCCTTCCTATTCCAAGGCCATCCCGCCTTCCCATTCCAAGGCCATCCCACCTTCCCATTCCAAGGTCATCCCACCATCTTATTCCAAGGCCATCCCACCTTCCCACTGCAAGGCCATCCCACCTTCCCATTACAAGGCCATCCCGCCTTACCATTCCAAGGCCATCCCACCTTCCCATTCCAAGGCCATCCCACCATCTTATTCCAAGGCCATCCCACCTTCTAATTACAAGGCCATCCCGCCTTACCATTCCAAGGCCATCCCACCATCTTATTCCAAGGCCATCCCACCATCTTATTCCAAGGCCATCCCACCTTCCCATTCCAAGGCCATCCCACCTTCCCATTACAAGGCCATTCCACCTTCCCATTCCAAGGCCATCCCACCTTCCTATTCCAAGGCCATCCCGCCTTCCCATTCCAAGGCCAACCCACCTTCCCATTCCAAGGCCATCCCACCCTCTTATTCCAAGGCTATCCCACCTTCCTACTCCAAGCCCATGCCACCATCTCATTCCAAGGCCATCCCACCATCTCATTCCAAGGCCATCCCACCATCCCATTCCAAGGCCATCCCACCATCTTATTCCAAGGCCATCCCACCATCTTATTCCAAGGCTATCCCATTCCAAGGCCATTCCACCAAAGCCTAAAAAAAGAAAACAAATGCAGCCATCACATGTAGGAATTTGTAAGCAGCAATATAATACACGTTTAATATTGCTTTAAGGTATCACTTCCTTTGTCAGGCCAAATAACAAACCTGTAAATAGTATCCAGACATCATATAACTAGAAGAAACAGAAGCTGTAACATTTTGGACAATTTCATGCTTCCAACTTCATGGGAACAGTTTGGGGATGGCCCCTTCCTGTTCCAACATGACTGAACACCAGTGCACAAAGCAAATTCCATAAAGACATGGATGAGCGAGTCTGGGGTGGAGGAACTTGACTAGCCTGCACAGAGTCCTGACCTCAACCCGATAGAACACCTTTGGGATGAATTAGAGCAGAGACTACAAGCCAGGCCTTCTCATCCACATCAGTGCCTGACCTCACAAATGCTCTTCTGGAAGAATGGTCAAACATTCCCATAGACACTCCTAAATCTTGTGGACGGCCTTCCCAGAAGAGTTGAGGCTGTTATAGCTGCAAAGGGTGGGCCAACTCAATATTGAACCCTACAGACTAAGACTGGGATGCCATTAAAGTTCATGTGCGTGTAAAAGCAGTCGTCCCAATACTTTTGGTAATATAGTATTCCTCTATTTGTAACGCTCCTTCCTCTATTACTGCAGCGCTGGCTTTTCCCAGGCAGAGAACATCCTGAGGACAGAATCAATCAGGAATTAGATTTCTTCCGTTCTACTTAAGTAAACACAACACTTTGAGGATCATTAATATTCGCTGACATCCCCGTCTATCTCTGTACTATTCAGACATTTCTAAGCAATTAAGAACAATTTCAAAGAAAAATATTGGTTCCTATTGTACATACGAATGTATCCAACGCTATATTGATCTGATGGCTGGTTCACAGAACTGCGGAGGAACGCACTGTGCATTCCCGCGCGACTCCCATGCAGTTCTGTGCTGTGCAATCTCAGCCCATTCGTTCTTGCATGGGCTGAAGTCGTATAGAACCGCACCAAAAGCAACGCATGCACTGATTTTGGAAACTCACTGCAACCGCACCGCATGGAACTTCTGTGCTATGTGATCTGGTGTAGGCAAACGCGTTGTGTTGGAGACCTACATTTGGGGTGTCATTGACTTAATATTGACACCCTCTGCAGATCACAACCGAAGTGCATTTTGAATGCAGTGCAGAAAACGCGCATTGAACTCGGGTTTCCCAAACCGCCTCCTGGTGCGAACTGGTCCTAAAAGCTAAAGTTGCCACTCATGTTTGTTTCTGAGGGTTAGACGGTACGGATCGAAGATTAATCTCTCTGGTCTATGATAGACTTTAGAGCTTTAGAAGGCCTTGTTTAGACTTGTGGTTGGGGCAGTGGCGGCCCGTCCATTAGGGGTGCAGGGGCGCCGTCCCCCCCCTTATCCATGCGTCCGACCCCCTAATCTACATGCAGGGCGCACAGGCGCCATCCCCCCTTATTTATGCGTCCGACCCCCTAATCTACATGTAGGGCAGACAGGCGCCGCCCCCCCCCTTATCCATGAGTCCATCCCCCTAATCTACATGCAGGGCGCACAGGCGCCGTCCCCCCTTATCCATGCGTCCGACCCCCTAATCTACATGCAGGGTGCACGGGCGCCGTCCCCCCTTATTTATGCGTCCGACCCCCTAATCTGCATGCAGGGCGCACAGGCGCTGTCCCCCCTTATTTATGCGTCCGACCCCCTAATCTACATGTAGGGCAGACAGGCGCCGCCCCCCCTTATCCATGAGTCCATCCCCCTAATCTACATGCAGGGCGCACAGACGCCGTCCCCCCTTATCCATGCGTCCGACCCCCTAATCTACATGCAGGGTGCACGGGCGCCGTCCCCCCTTATTTATGCGTCCGACCCCCTAATCTGCATGCAGGGCGCACAGGCCCTGTCCCCCCTTATCCATGCATCCGACCCCCTAATCTACATGTAGGGCACACAGGCGCCGCCCCCCCTTATCCATAGGTCCCTCCCCCTAATCTACATGCAGGGCGCACAGGCGCTGTCCCCCCTTATCCATGCATCCGACCCCCTAATCTACATGTAGGGCACACAGGCGCTGTCCCCCCCCCTTATCCATGCGTCCGACCCCCTAATCTACATGTAGGGCACACAGGCGCCGTCCCCCCTTATCCATGAGTCCCTCCCCCTAATCTACATGCAGGGCGCACAGACACTGCCCCCCCTTATCCATGCGTCCGACCACCTAATCTACATGCAGGGCGCACAGACACTGCCCCCCCTTATCCATGCGTCCGACCACCTAATCTACATGCAGGGTGCACAGGCGCCGTCTCCCCTTATCCATGCATCCGACCCCCTAATCTACATGTAGGGCACACAGGCGCTGTCCCCCCCCCTTATCCATGCGTCCGACCCCCTAATCTACATGCAGGCCGCACAGGCGCCGTCCCCCCTTATCTATGCATCCGACCCCCTAATCTACATGCAGGGCGCACAGGCGCTGCCCCTCTCCCTTATCCATGCGTTCGTCCCCCTAATCTACATGCAGGGCGCACAGGCGCCGTCCCCCCTTATTTATGCGTCCGACCCCCTAATCTACATGTAGGGCAGACAGGCGCCGCCCCCCCCTTATCCATGAGCCCATCCCCCTAATCTACATGCAGGGCGCACAGGCGCCGTCCCCCCTTATCCATGCGTCCGACCCCCTAATCTACATGCAGGGCACACGGGCGCCGCCCCCCCTTATCCATGCGTCCGACCCCCTAATCTACATGTAGGGCACACAGGCGCCGCCCCCCCTTATCCATGAGTCCATCCCCCTAATCTACATGCAGGGCGCACAGGCGCCGTCCCCCCTTATCCATGCGTCCGACCCCGTAATCTACATGCAGGGCACATGGGCGCCGTCCCCCCTTATTTATGCGTCCGACCCCCTAATCTACATGTAGGGCGCACGGGCGCCGCCCCCCCCCCTTATCTATGCGTCCGATCCCCTAATCTACATGCAGGGCGCACAGGCGCTGCCCCCCCTCATCCATGCGTCCAACCCCCTAATCTACATGCAGGGCGCACGGGCGCCGTCCCCCCTTATTTATGCGTCCGACCCCCTAATCTACATGTAGGGCGCACGGGCGCCGCCCCCCCCCCTTATCTATGCGTCCGATCCCCTAATCTACATGCAGGGCGCACAGGCGCTGTCCCTCCTTATCCATGCGTCCGACCCCCTAATCTACATGCAGGGCGCACGGGCGTCGACCCCACTTATCCATGCATCCGACCCCTTAATCTACATGCAGGGCGCCGGACGCCGTCCCCCCTTATCCATGCGTCCAACCCCCTAATCTACATGCAGGGCGCCGGACGCATGGATTCCAAAGGGGAGGGGGGGTTAAAGTACGTGATTAGAGCCAGGGGCTCTAATAGGCTTCAAAAAAGGGTGAGCCCACCCATTTGTGTGACAATAGCGAATATATATTATAGGCTATTGGCACACTGATCCTCCTCCTGGCCAATCAGGAAGCGGGTCCTGAGATCCGTCACCCAATTGGCTGAAAGGACAGGCAATCCTATTGGACGCCAAGGAGGAGGAGATGCACTGTGGAAGGTGCCATGATGCAGACGCAATAGAAGCCGCCGCCCGCCGCCCGCAGGAGCGCTGCCCGCCAGCAACCTACATGGGGTAAGTGCGGGGCTGGATGACTGACTGCGAGAACCCTGGGAGGTGCAGGTGAACCGACCAACAGAGGGGGGGTGGGGTGGTCGTTTGCCCCCCCCCAGAAAAAAACACTAGCCCCCACTGTGTTGGGGGCAGCAGAATTGCACGGTTGAGCTATGTTTTTCCTTAACCCTTTCACACCGACATTACACATATATACAGCCTCACTGGGCATAAATGCGTATCTGCCTTTGTGCTGGGATCGTACTGCACAGCGCTCCCCCCCCCCCCAGCACAGAGACTAGGGGGGGGGTCTCACATAGAGCCCCGGGTCCCATACTAATAATCGCACCCTTTACTCCCGCTTCCGGGTCACCTGATCGCTGTGATCGCCTCTGATTGGCAGAGTGATCAGTCACTGTGAAGCCGACCCCTGTGTAAAGAGAGGAGAGATACATTGTATACATGGATACTTTGTATCTCTCTCTCTCCTTGCAGAGAGAGAAAAAAAAAGTGTGTGTAAAAAAAATAAAAATTAAGTAAAATATTAATAAATAAATAAAATAAAAGAATAGATAGATCAAGGTTTGATGTAGGTCAGTGGCAGGGTTAGTGTTTGGGTCAAGGATCAAAAGTCACGGTCAGGGTTAAAGGTCACGGTCAGGGTCAAAGGTCACGGTTAGGGTCAAAGGTCACAGTCAGTATATTTTGGGCAGGATTTTTTCTGTGTTCCTGCAAAGCAGAGACTAGAATCCATCTCTTCCCTTAGTAGAAGCAGCACACACAAATAGTACACATAAACACTGGCTAGGCACACATTTATCCCTTTGATCGCCCCTGATGTTTAACCCCTTCCCAGCCAGTCTCATTAGTACAGTGACAGTGCATATTTTTAGCACTGATCACTGTATTACTGTCACGGGTCCCCGCAAAGTGTCAGATTGTCCACTGCAATGTCGTAGTCCTGCTATAAGTTGCTGATCGCCGCCAATACTAGCAAAAAAAATTAAAATTCCGGTATACATCCCATAGTTTGTAGACGTTATAACGTTCACGTAAACCAATCAATAGACGCTTATTGGGATTTTTTTTACCCAAAAATATGTAGAAGAATACATATCGGCCTAAGCTGATGAAGAAATTTGTTTTTTAAATTTTTTTTTGGATATTTATTATAGCAAAAAGTAATAAATGTTTTTTTTTTTTTTTCAAAATTGTCGCTCTTTTTTTGTTCATAGCGCAAAAAAAAAAATAACGTTCGCGCAAACCAATCAATATACACTTATGGGGATTTTTTTTTTACCAAAAATATGTAGAATACATATCGGCCTAAACTGATGCCAATATTATTTTTTTTATTGGATATGTTTTATAGCAGAAAGTAAAAAACTGTTTTTTAATTTTTTTATTAAATTGTCGCTCTTTTTTTGTTTATAGCGCAAAAAAGAAAAAACGCAGAGCTGATCAAATACCACCAAAAGAAAGTTACATTTGTGAAAAAAAAAAAAAAGGACATCAATTTTATTTGGGTATAACGTCACATAACAGCGCAATTCTCAGTTAAAAATAACGCAGTGCCGTATTACAAAGAATGGCCTGGTCAGGAGGGGGGGGTAAATCTTCCAGAGGTGAAGTCATTGAATAACGTAGAACAGTAATAAAGCGGAGGTCATCGGCAGGACACGGCGGGCGCAGCGTCTGTGTTTATGATGACGTGATGCAGGAACTGCGTCCACTTACCAAGATGATGATTGTTAATAAGGATAAAAGGCCCCGATCATCATTATACAATTACCGCGCTAAACGGGAAGTAAAACCGCGGGCACGCCGCGCTCAGACCGGCCCCGGCCATTACCCACCGTATGTAATCTTTTCCAGAGACTTTGAATCAATATTTTTATTACATTTCCATGCTATTTATACACACCGCGGTGCTTAACCGACGACTGAACAAATCGCATCGGACAGGAATGTACGTGCCAACATGTCTGCCTGCCTGCCTGCAGGGGTTCTCTTTAAAGGGGACTCCATTCTACAAAAAAAAATAACCACTTCACTCTGGAAGAATTACCCCCCCCTCCCCCTTCATGACCAGGCCATTTTTTGCGATTCGGCACTGCGTTATTTTGACAATTGCGCTGTTGTGCGACGCTCTACCCAAATAAAATTTACATCCTTTTTTTCCCACAAATAGAGCTTTCTTTTGGCGGTATTCGATCACCTCTGCGGGTTTTTATTTTTTGCGCCATGAACAAAAAAAGAGCGAAAATTTTGAAAAAAAATATATATATTTCTTACTTTTTGCTATAATAAATATCCAAAAAATAAAAAAAACGAATTTCTTCATCAATTTAGGCCGATATGTATTCTTCTACATATTTTTGGTAAAAAAATCCCAATAAGCGTATATTGATTGGTTTACGCAAAAGTTATAGCATCTACAAAATAGGGGATAGATTTATAGGATTTTTATTATGAATTTTTTTTTTTTACTAGTAATGGCGGGGATCTGCGACTTTTAGCGGGACTGCGACATTGCGGCGGACACATCGGACACTTTTGACACTTTTTTGGGAGCAGTGACATTTATACAGCGATCAGTGCTATAAAAATGCACTGAATACTGTTTAAGTGACACTGGCAGGGAAGGGGTTAACACTAGGGGGCGATCAAGGGGTTAAATGTGTTCCCTAGGGAGGTGTTTCTAACTATGGGGGGGGTGACTGGGAGAAGAGGGAGATCGCTGATCCTGATCACTAGGAACAGACCATCACTCTGTACTTCCCGGTCAGAACAGGGATCTGCATTGTTTACATTGACAGATCCGCGTTCTGGCTCTCTGTGGAGAGATCACGGGTGCAAGTGGACAATAGAATCCTTCAAGATTGAGAGTTGGGGGGGGGGGGGGTAAGTAAATATGTTATATTTACCAGCTCCTTTCTTTACTGAATGAGCATAATGAGTGATCAGAACTGATCACTCACTGTGTTCATTCATAACTGAAGCATTGGGTGTATGGGGCCCCCCGTCAGGTTGTATGTATGAGGCCCCCCCTGTCAGGTTGTCTCAATGGGGCCCCCCTGTTAGGTTGTCTGTATTGGGCCCCCCGTCAGGTTGTCTGTATGGGGTCCCCCGTCAGGTTGTCTGTATGGGGCCCCCCCTGTCAGGTTGTTTGTATGGGGCCCCCCCGTCAGGTTGTCTGTATGGGGCCCCCCCATCAGGTTGTCTGTATGGGGCCCCCCGTCAGGTTGTCTGTATGGGGCCCCCCGTCAGGTTGTCTGTATGGGGCCCCCCCGTCAGGTTGTCTGTATGGGGCCTCCCCGTCAGTTTGTCTGTATGGGGCCCCCCGTCAGGTCGTCTGTATGGGGCCCCCCCCATGTCAGGTTGTCTGTATGGGCCCCCCCATGTCAGGTTGTCTGTATGGGGCCCCCTGTCAGGTTGTCTGTATGGGGCCCCCTGTCACGTTGTCTGTATGGGGCCCCCTGTCACGTTGTCTGTATGGGGCCCCCCCGTCAGGTTGTCTGTATGGGGCCCCCACGTCAGGTTGTCTGTATGGGGCCCCCCGTCAGGTTGTCTGTATGGGGCCCCCCGTCGGGTTGTCTGTATGGGGCCCCCCCGTCAGGTTGTCTGTATGGGGCCCCCACGTCAGGTTGTCTGTATGGGGCCTCCCCGTCAGGTTGTCTGTATGGGGCCCCCCCGTCAGGTTGTCTGTATGGGGCCTCCCCGTCAGGTTGTCTGTATGGGGCCCCCTGTCAGGTTGTCTGTATGGGCCCCCCCCATGTCAGGTTGTCTGTATGGGGCCCCCTGTCAGGTTGTCTGTATGAGCCCCCCCCATGTCAGGTTGTGTGTATGGGGCCCCCTGTCAGGTTGTCTGTATGGGCCCCCCCCATGTCAGGTTGTCTGTATGGGGCCCCCTGTCAGGTTGTCTGTATGGGGCCCCCCTGTGGTTTCCAACAGCAGCCCTGCAGACATGTGCAGAACAAAATCGTTACTTTAAATTTTTAAAGTAAAAAAAATTTGTTTCGTTATTCACATAAATTTGTTTTAACCATTTAATTCGTTTTGGGGAATCATTTTTGTTTATTTGTATTCTTATTGATTCGAATTTTCAGAATTTGAATTCAAATTGATTTGAATAGTTTTCGAATTCGAATCATTTTCTAATTTCCAAAGAGAATAAAATAGAATAGAAAATAAAGGAATAGAAAAAAAAAAGAATAGAATATAATAGAGTAAGGCCCCTTTCACACTGGGGCAGTAGGGGGCGTCGGCGGTAAAACAGCGCTATTTTTAGCGCTGTTTTACCGCCGTTTTCTGCCACTAGCGGTGCGGTTTTAACCCCCCGCTGGCGGCCGAAAAAGGGTTAAAACCACTCGTGCAGCGCGGCTATAGCCTCGGTATTACCGCGGTATAGCCGCGCTGTCCCATTGATTTCAATGGGCAGGAGCAGTTTAGGAGCGGTGAATACACCGCTCCTTCACCGCTCCAAAGATGCGGCTCGCAGGAGATTTTTTCTTCTCCTGCCAGCCCACCGCTTCAGTGTGAAAGCCCTCGGGCTTTCGGGCGGAGGCTGTTTAGGGGCGGTTTGCAGGCGGTATTTTTAGCGCAATAACGCCTGCAAACCGCCCCAGTGTGAAAGGGGCCTAAAACAGAGCAAAATAGAATGGAAAATAAAAGAACAGAATAGAATAGAACAGACAAATAGAATAGAATAAAAAAATATAATAGCATAAAATAGAAAGAATATATCCATCTTCTGAAATTCAAATAAAAAAAGAATAGAATAGTAAATAATATAATTAAAAAAACAGAATAGAAGAGAAATTCGAATTTGAATAGCATAGAAAAGAATCGATTAGAATAGAAAATAACAGAATAGTATAGAAAAAAAAAACAACAGAATAGAATAGAAAGAATTTCACCATCTTCCTACTCTAATCTATTCTTTTCTATTCTATTCTTTTCTATTCAAATTTATTCTATGCGAAATTCAAATTTTGGAAGATGGTTATATTCTTTCTATGCTATTCTGTTATTTTCTATTCTATTCTCATCTTTTCTTTTCTATTCTATTCAAATTCGAATTGATCCTATTTGAACTTTGGGAAATGGTTATATTCTTTCTATTCTATTCTATTGTTTGTTTGTTTTTTATTCTATTCTTTTCTATTCTATTATAGTTTATCTTATTCTTTTTTTTTCTATTCTTTTTTCTATTTTGTTCTGTTTTACTCTTGTTATATTTATTCTTTTTTTTCTGTTATATTCTTTTCTATTTTTTTCTATTCAATTCCTTTATGTTGTATTCTATTTTATCCTGTTTGGAAATAGGAAAACGAATCGAATTAGAAAATGATTTGAAATTGATTCGAAAACGATTCCAATCGATTCGAATTTGAATTTGGTCCGAAATATTTTTTTCCGTTATTTCGGATTTGTTTAAATTCGGCACTATTGTAATTCGGACATTCGAATACATCCGAATTTCAATTTGGAACTTAACGAACTGCACATGTCTACTGTGTAGCAGAGCTGTGTAAATCTCAAGACTGGATGGACTGAAATACAAATTTTTTAATCGGTAAAACATCTCGGAAATGTTTATTCCATTGATGTATTTTGCGGTTTGCCCGGAGTTCAGACTGACGGTAACGATGGATGTTGGTGGGCGTGTCTGTGCCCGGCCATTCCAGAAAGGCTGGAATTCCAGACTGATAATTGGACACACATGTTCCCATCGGCCGGGATACATGTAGAGATATGTAGAGACCATTATTGAGATGTATGTTGGATTTCATGGGAAATGAACCTCATGGACCTCCCCTCCCCCCCTTCCCATCATTTGTGTGCTTTCAGGACGCCGCGCTAAAGACGAATCGCTGGATTGAGTCGTTACCATCCAGAGACGTAAAGTGAGATGACGAAACCTTCCCGGGCTTCTTCCCGTCTGAGAGGGTCCCTCCGCACCTGTGTGCATGGAATTGTACACGTCGACGTGTGCGGGGGGATGACCGTTTGTTTTTAATGCGTTTTTAATGTGCGATGACGGGACTAAGGCTCCTTTCACACTGGGGCGGGGGCAGTGTCATTAGCGGTTGTTAGCGGCGCTTTACCGACGGTATTCGGCCACCAGCGGGGCGGTTTTACCCCCCTCTAGAGGCCTGAGAAAGGGTTAAAAACCACCACAAAGCCTCTGCAGAGGCGCTTTGCCGGCGGTATAGTCACGGTGCCCCCTTGATTTCAATGGGCAGGAGCGGTGGAGGAGCTCCAAAGATGCTGCTAGCAGGAGTTTTTTTTACCGTCCTGCCAGCGCACCGCTCCTCGGGGCTTTCACACTGGAGGCAAAGCAGCGGCACTTTCAGGTCGGTTTGCAGGCGCTATTTTTTAGCGCAATAGCGCCTGCAAACCGCCCCAGTGTGAAAGGGGTCTAAATACACACAGCACCGGTAACGACCTTACAGCGCAGTGCGAGGCATCGCATGTGTTTTTAGCTAGATTTGGATCGTAGCCGAGCTACACACACCCAACAAAACTTCACTAAACTACGCAGGGTCCTTCTGCCCCATCGCCTTCACCAGCAATTCCCACCTGGAGAAATGACAGCCGGGTATTGCTGGGGAAATACAACAGCTATTCCAGTCATTTGATGTAACAAAAAGGACCGTTCAGGCAAGAGATAGAGAGATACATTGTTTATAAACCTTGATCAGATAAGAGATACAAAGTAACATTGTATCTCTTATCTGAACAATGTATATAAACAATGTTACTTTGTATCTCTTATCTGAACAATGTTTATAAAACAAAGTAACATTGATCAGATAAGAGATACAAAGTAACATTGTTTATACACATTGATCAGAGAGGAGATAGAGAGATACAAAGTAACATTGTTTATAAACATTCATCAGAGAGGAGATAGAGAGATACAAAGTAACATTGTTTATAAACATTGATCACACAGGAGATAGAGAGATACAAAGAAACATTTTTTATAAACATTGTTCAGATAAAAGATACAGACTAACATTGTTTATACACATTGGTCAGACAGGAGATAGAGAGTTACAAAAGTAACATTGTATCTCTTATCTGAACATAGTTTATAAACAATGTTACTTTGTATCTCTTATCTGAACAATGTTTATAAAACAAAGTAACATTGTTTATAAACATTGATCAGATAAGAGATACAAAGTAACATTGTTTATAAACATTCGTCAGAGAGGAGATAGAGAGATACAAAGTAACATTGTTTATAAACATTGATCACACAGGAGATAGAGAGATACAAAGTAACATTGTTTATAAACATTGATCACACAGGAGATAGAGAGATACAAAGAAACATTTTTTATAAACATTGTTCAGATAAGAGATACAGACTAACATTGTTTATACACATTGGTCAGACAGGAGATAGAGAGATACAAAGTAACATTGTTGTTTTTGTATCTGCTCTGTTGGATTCATCTGCAGATCATAGGCATATAAGTGGTGACTGAGGAAATGTTTCCTCCTGCCTGCAGCAGACTGATGTCATTATCTCAGCCTAGGCAAAGTCACTGACTGGAGCTGAATGACGGATGAAAGGTGGAGCTGGGAAACGATCGTGTTGCTGTATATTGTGACAAGCCGGGAACGTAATTCATGCAGATCATGAAAGGGGCACTTTAGGACCCGCTGAGCCTTCAGACAAGAACCGCAGAGACCCCGAACCCCGCACCACTAATTACCCCCCATACCAGTCACACAGTTCACGAACGTTCCCGCGACATTCTGGGACCTGTAGTTCCTCTGGAGGGCCTCGTGTTGTCCGAGGGTCAAACCCATCACCCCACATGCCTCCAGCGTTCTGTTGATGGAATGTAAGCTCTTGTGTCAAGCGGGATCCCTTTGCGATAAATTATTATTTTTTTTTCCCCCCACAAAGAAAAACATCTCTGTATAATGTACGGCGTGTTTACGAACATTCCGCATACTTTGCCGCCACATCGTTTACTGGAGATCCGCATCTACATCGGGGTCAATATTAATGGCAAGTTTAAAAAAAAAAAATGATTTAGCCTCTTTGGCAGTCGCTGGGAATATATATGTAAATTCCGGGATAGCGTGAGGCAACGCCGGAGGAATGCCGCACAACGCAAACTCTCCAACAAGTTCCATTTGTAACAGACCCCGGCCCGTCAGCTTTGTATATCGAGGGGGGGGGAGGGGAAATAAAATGTCTGTCCTAAGAGAGATACAGGAGCCGTCACTGCCGACCTGCTGGTTGGCCGCCTGTGAGACTTATCTTCTAGTTTCATTACTTCTAGAGTCCCTTCAATCAGCCTTCTCTCAATTCCTCAATGAGAAGTTGGCATTGGCCGCCTCCAGAGAGAGGAAGCCTTTAGAAGAAACATCTGTACAAGGGTCACATCTATGCAGGTAATGAATTTTCTGGCGCTTTTAGTGGTACATTTCGCGGTTTTGATGAGTTTTTGATTGGACGTATAGGAAAGCACAACAGTTCTGTTCATGGAGTGCGACTTTGATGCGACTTTACACTCCCTGGTACTCAAGTAGCAGTAAAGTCGCATCAAAGTAGTGAAGGAACTTTTATGTGTCCAAAGTCGCATGTCAGAGTGTAAAGGTTAAGGGCTAGAGTTAGGGTTAAAGGGGTTGTAATTCCTATGCATTAAAGTGCAAAAACTTCTGGCAGTCACCGGCCCCCCAATCTCCCCCCCCATTTTACTTACCTGAGCCCCGTAATTCCCACGCCGCAGACGCGCTGTCCCTCTCTACATGGGGTCCCGGTGTTCTGCCATATAGAGTCCTCCTATCAAATAGTGTCCGCCTCGTACTGCGCAGGCGCAGCGCCTGCGCAGTACGGAGGAGCAGGAGATGCCGAAAATGCCCGAAGTTGATCAGCTGACCATCAGCTGTACACGGCGCTCGGGCACCTGTTAGCGATGGCAGTGTAAGAGGGCCCCTCGCGGGCTCGCTTCGCTCGCCACGCTTCGGGCACGGCCTCGCTGCGCTCGGCAAATATTTATTCTAACTCTATGTCCACTTGGATAGTGGGGAATGATCCTGGACATAGGGTAAGAATAAATGCGCAGGCGCCGTGTACAGCTGACGATCAGCTGTTGAACTTCGGAGACTTTCGGCGTCTCCTTGTCCTCCCTGTACTGCGCCTGCGCAGTACAGGGAGGACACTATATGATAGGGGACTGAATTCGACAAGACACCGGCTCTTGATTGGATAGATTGATAGCTTCAGCTGCTGTCAGTCAAATCCAATGACGCGGGCGTCGGGGGGGGGCGGGGCTGAGTCCGGCATTCGTGTCTATGTACGCAAGCTATCCCCCCGGGAGAGCGCTTCTCCTAGGGGGTTATCTGATAAGAGGAGGACCCGTGAGAGCCGCCGGGGGACCCCAAAAGACGATGATCGGGGCCACTCTGTGCAAAACGAGCTGCACAGCACAGTGGAGGTAAGTATGACATGTTTGTTATTTAAAAAAAACAAAAACAAAAAAAAAAAAAACAGCCTTTACAATCACTTTAAGGGTTAGGTTTAACGTCTAAGGTTAAATGTTGGGGTTAGTGATAAATGTAAGGGTAAGGGCTAGCCCATAACCCTAACATTTAAACCTAGCCCTTAACCCTAACCCTAGCTCTAAAATTTAACCCGAGCCCTTAACCCTAACCCTAGCCCTTCACCCTAACTTTAGCCCTTAACCCTAACCCTGACCCTTAACCCTAGCTCTTAACCCTAGCTCTAACATTTAACCCTAGCCCTTAACCCTAACCCTAGCTCTTAACCCTAACTTTAGCCCTTAACCCTAACGCTAGCCCTTAGCCCTAACTCTAGCCCTTAGCCCTAACCCTGCCTCTTAACCCTAACCCTAGCTCTTAACACTAGCTCTAACATTTAACCCTAGCCCCTAACCCTAACCTTAGCTCTTAACCCTAACTCTAGCACTTAACCCTAACCTATGCTCTTAACCCTAACCTTAGCCCTTAACCCTACCTTTAGCTCTTACCCCAAACTTTAGCTCTTAACCCTAACCCTAGCTCTTAGCCCTAACTCTAGCCCTTAACCCTAACCCTAGCCCTTAACCTTAGCTCTTAACCCTAACTCTAGTCCTTAACCCTAACCCTAGCTCTTAGCCCTAACTCTAGCCCTTAACCCTAACCCTAGCTCTTAACCCTAACGCTAGCCCTTAGCCCTAACTCTAGCCCTTAACCCTAACCCTGCCTCTTAACCCTAATCCTAGCTCTTAACCCTAGCTCTAACATTTAACCCTAGCCCTTAACCCTAACCCTAGCTCTTAACCTTAAACCTAGCCCTTAACCCTAACCCTGGCCCTTAACCCTAACCTTAGCTCTTACCCCTAACTTTAGCCCTTAACCCTAACCCTAGCTCTTAGCCCTAACTCTAGCCCTTAACCCTTAACCCTAACTCTAGCCCTTAACACTAACCCTAGCTCTTAGTCCTAACTCTAGCCTTTAACCCTAACCCTAGCTCTTAACGCTAGCTCTAACATTTAACCCTAGCCCTTAACCCTAACCTTAGCCTTTAACCCTAACCCTAGCTCTTAAACTTAAACCTAGACCTTAACCCTAATCTTAGCTCTTAACCCTAACCCTGGCCCTTAACCCTAACCTTAGCTCTTACCCCTAACTTTAGCCCTTAATCCTAACCTTAGCTCCTAACCCTAACTCTAGCCGTTAACCCTAAACTATGCTCTTAACCCTAACCCTAGCCCTTAACCCTAACCTTAGCTCTTACCCCTAACTTTAGCCCTTAACCCTAACCCTTAGCCCTAACCCTGACCCTTAACCCTAACCTATGCTCTTAACCCTAGCCTTTAACCCTAACCTTAGCTCTTACCCTTAACTTTAGTCCTTAACCCTAACCCTAGCTCTTAGCCCTAACTCTAGCCCTTAACCCTAACCTTAGCCCTTAAACATAACCATAGCCCTTAACCCTAACCTTAGCTCTTAACCCTAACTCCAGCCCTTAACCCTAACCCTAGCTCTTAACCCTAGCCCTTAACCCTAACCTTAGCCCTTAACCCTAACCCTAGCTCTTAACCTTTAACCTAACCCTTAACCCTAACCTTAGCTCTTACCCCTAACTTTAGCCCTTAACCCTAACCCTAGCTCTTAGCCCTAACTCTAGCCCTTAACCCTAACCTATGCTCTTAACCCTAACCCTAACCTTAGCTCTTAACCCTAACTCCAGCCCTTAACCCTAACCCTAGCTCTTAACCCTAGCCCTTAACCCTAACCTTAGCCCTTAACCCTAACCCTAGCTCTTAACCTTTAACCTAACCCTTAACCCTAACCTTAGCTCTTACCCCTAACTTTAGCCCTTAACCCTAACCCTAGCTCTTAGCCCTAACTCTAGCCCTTAACCCTAACCTATGCTCTTAACCCTAACCCTAGCCCTTAACCCCAACCTTAGCTCTTACCCCTAACTTAAGCCCTTAACCCTAACCCTAGCTCTTAACCTTAACCCTGGCCCTTAACCCTAACCTTAGCTCTTAACCCTAACCCTTACCTTAGCTCTTAGCACTAACTCTAGCCCTTAACCCTAACCTATGCTCTTAACCCTAACCCTAGCCCTTAACCCCAACCTTAGCTCTTACCCCTAACCCTAGCTCTTAGCCCTAACTCTAGCCCTTAACCCTAACCTATGCTCTCAACCCTAACCCTTAATCCTAACCTTAGCTCTTACCCCTAACTCTAGCCCTGAACCCTAACCCTTAACCCTAACCTTAGCTCTTAACCCTAACCCTAGCCCTTAACCCTAACCTTAGCTCTTAACCCTAACTCTAGCCCTAAACACTAACCCTAGCTCTTAGCCCTAACTCTAGCCCTTAACCCTAGCCCTTAACCCTAACCTTGGCCCTTAACCCTAACCTTAGCTCTAAACCCTAACTTTAGCCCTTAACACTAACCCTAGCTCTTAACCCTAACTATAGCCCTTAACTCTAACCCTGCCTCTTAACCCTAACCTTAGCTCTTAACCCTAGCTCTAACATTTAACCCTAGCCCTTAACCCTAACCTTAGCCCTTAACCCTAGCTCTTAACCTTAAACCTAGCCTTTAACCCTAACCTTAGCTCTTAACCCTAACCTTGGCCATTAACCCTAACTTTAGCTCTTACCATTAACTTTAGCCCTTAACCCTAACTCTAGCCCTTAACCCTAACCTTAGCTCTTAACCCTAACTCTGGCCCTTAACCCTAACCTATGCTCTTAAACCTAACCCTTGCCCTTAACCCTAACCTTAGCTCTTACCCCTAACTTTAGCCCTTAATCCTAACCCTAGCTCTTAGCCCTAACTCTAGCCCTTAACCCTAACCTTAGCCCTTAAACATAACCATAGCCCTTAACCCTAACCTTAGCTCTTAACCCTAACTCTAGCCCTTAACACTAACTCTAGCTCTTAGCCCTAACTCCAGCCCTTAACCCTAACCCTAGCCCTTAACCCTAACTTTAGCCCTTAACCCTAACCCTAGCTCTTAACCTTAAACCTAACCCTTAACCCTAACCTTAGCTCTTACCCCTAACTTTAGCCCTTAACCCTAACCCTAGCTCTTAGCCCTAACTCTAGCCCTTAACCCTAACCTATGCTCTTAATCCTAACCCTAGCCCTTAACCCCAACCTTAGCTCTTACCCCTAACTTAAGCCCTTAACCCTAACCCTAGCTATTAACCCTAACCCTGGCCCTTAACCCTAACCTTAGCTCTTAACCCTAACCCTTACCTTAGCTCTTAACACTAACTCTAGCCCTTAACCCTAACCTATGCTCTTAACCCTAACCCTTAACCCCAACCTTAGCTCTTACCCCTAACCCTAGCTCTTAGCCCTAACTCTAGCCCTTAACTCTAACCTATGCTCTTAACCCTAACCCTAGCCCTTAATCCTAACCTTAGCTCTTACCCCTAACTCTAGCCCTGAACCCTAACCCTAGCCCTTAACCCTAACCTTAGCTCTTAACCCTAACTCTAGCCCTTAACACTAACCCTAGCTCTTAGCCCTAACTCTAGCCCTTAACCCTAGCCCTTAACCCTAACCTTGGCCCTTAACCCTAACCTTAGCTCTAAACCCTAACTTTAGCCCTTAACACTAACCCTAGCGCTTAACCCTAACTCTAGCCCTTAACTTTAAGCCTGCCTCTTAACCCTAACCTTAGCTCTTAACCCTAGCTCTAACATTTAACCCTAGCCCTTAACCCTAACCTTAGCCCTTAACCCTAGCTCTTAACCTTAAACCTAGCCTTTAACCCTAACCTTAGCTCTTAACCCTAACCTTGGCCATTAACCCTAACTTTAGCTCTTACCATTAACTTTAGCCCTTAACCCTAACCCTAGCTTTTAGCCCTAACTCTAGCCCTTAACCCTAACCTTAGCTCTTAACCCTAACTCTAGCCCTTAACCCTAACCTATGCTCTTAACCCTAACCCTAGCCCTTAACCCTAACCTTAGCTCTTACCCCTAACCCTAGCTCTTAGCCCTAACTCTAGCCCTTAGCCCTAACTCTAGCCCTTAACTCTAACCCTGCCTCTTAACCCTAACCTTAGCTCTTAACCCTAACTCTAGCCCTTAATCCTAACCCTTAACCCTAACCCTAGCCCTTAACCCCAAACTTAGCCCTTAACCCTAACCCTAACCTTAGCTCTTAACCCTAACCCTAGCCCTTAACCCTAACCTTAGCTCTTAACCCTAACTCTAGCCCTTAACACTAACCCTAGCTCTTAGCCCTAACTCTAGCCCTTAACCTTAACCCTAACCCTAGCTCTTAACCCTAACTCTAGCCCTTAACCCTAACTTGAAACCTTGGACACATAAAGGTCCCTGCACTACTTTGATGCTAGTTGAGTGCCAGAGAGTGTAAATTTGCATTAAAGTCGCATCAAAGTAGTCCAGGAACCTTTATGCATCCAAAGTTGCATGTTGGAGTTAAGGGGTAGTGTTGGGATCAAGAGCTAGACTTAGGGTTAAGGACTAGAGTTATGAGCTGGACTTAGGGTTAAAGGTTAGCGTTAAGGGCCAGGGTTAAATGTTAGGATTGGAGTTAAATGTTAGGGCTAGCCTACTTACACAGGGAAATCTCCACCTTTCCAAGGTGGCCGACCCCTGCTTTAAATGATTGAATTAAAAAAAAATTAAACATACATTTAGTAGCTCTTAATAAACTCCACAAACTGGCAATTCTGCCACATGTGCACATGAAGCCTTAAAAATATGGCAATCTGGGGGCAATAACACAAGAAGGGCCCTGGAGGACCATTTAGAGGCCTCTTCACCCATCTACCAAACCTAACCTTGAGAAAGCCGAGGCTTTGAATGGTGTGACGTCATCCATCGTCTATACTGCACTTTTCCGCCTTCATTGTGAAAATGATAATCGCATTAAAATTTCACCCTCTGGTTCTGTCGATAACTTGTGTTCTGGCTGAGACGACGCATCTCATTACCGGAGGATGAACTTCATCCATGATGTCCCTGGACAGCTCCGAGCTCCAAGCCTTGTTCAGAGCAAACAAAAGAATGATTTCCGTTACCTGGAGCCCAACAAACGTCTCCGTTTAATGCGGCTTCCTATGCAACTTGTTTTTTTAAGTAGAGCTCCAGATAAAACTCCCAGGCGGTCAGAACCTGGTCTGTATCCTTGGAGGAGAAATATCATTGAACTTCCTGTCTTGGTGAGATAACAAGAAAAAGATTTGCCACCACTTACCACTAAGGCCCGGTTTACACTGATGCGAGTTAACATAGGTTGGACTTGATGGACTTGTGTCTTTTTTCAACCTCACCTACTATATAACGAATGCGATGCATCAAAAACACGTTAAATTCGCATGTCATCCCTAAAGTCATTGTTTTCAATGACGGTCGTTCACATACATGCGTTGCGATTCCTCTACGAGTGCGATGAGATTAAAAAAAGGGTCTTGTGCGAGTTTACTGCGTTGCGAATTTAGTCTCCATAGAAATCAATGTAAATTGTTCTTGAATCGCATTGATGGTTACATATGTGCGAATGCCACCACACTACTCTCCACAAAAACCAGGAAGTACACAGGAAGTTAACACCTTTTTTTTTTTTTTTTACATTATGATTCCATTAGCTAGAATATCAATCGCAGCTATGACCAACTCCTGAAATTCGCTGTAAAATCGATGTAAATTTGCGGTAAATTCACACCTCACACAGGACAAAAAACGGAACAAATTCACAGCGCAGCAGTGTGTTCCCCTAACAAGAACATTCTCCTGAAGAGGGTTATATAAAATGTGTGAGCAACCATTAAAGACATGGTGAGACATTAGAGTGTAAGCTCCTCTGGTTCTGTGATGACTGTGGGGGGACATTAGAGTGTAAGCTCCTCTGGTACAGAGACTGATGTGACTGGCTCAGTGTTCTCTGTACAGCACTGCGGTATATGTCAGAGCTATATAAATGTATAATAGTGTGTGTGACTGTGGGGTGGGACATTAGAGTGTAAGCTCCTCTGGTACAGAGACTGAAATGACTGGCTCGGTGTTCTCTGTACAGCACTGCGGTATATGTCAAAGCTATATAAATGTATAATAATAATAGTGTGTGACTGTGGGAAGACATTATAATGTACGGTAAGCTCTTCTGGTTATGTGATGACTGTGGGGGGGGCATTAGAGTGTAAGCTCCTCTGCTGCAGAGACTGATGTGACTTGTTCAGTGTTCTCTGTACAGCGCTGCAGGATATGTCAGAGCATATATATATATATATATATATATATATATTGTATTTTTTTTTTCCTTATATTGGTTAAACTAGATGGACTTGTGTCTTTTTTCATCCTAACCATGTAACTAAATAAATGTATAATAATAATAATAGTATTATGACTGTGGGGGGGACATTAGAGTGTAAGCTCTTCTGGTACAGAGACTGATGTGACTGGCTCAATGTTCTCTGTACAGCACTGCAGTATATGTCAGCATTATATACATGTATAATAATAATAATCATAATAGTGTATGACTATGGTGAGACATTAGAGTGTAAGCTCCTCTGGTTCCGTGATTACTGTGGTGGGGCATTAGAGTGTCAGCTCCTCTGGTACAGAGACTGATGTGGCCGGCTCAATGATCTCTGTCCAGCACTGCGGTATATGTCAGAGTTATATGAATGTATAATAATAATAATACTGGGTGACTGTGGAGGGGACATTAGAGTGTAAGCTCCTCTGGTGCAGAGATGTGACGATACAATAAAGAGAAGTCCCGGCTTTTCCTCACCCACATATATGCGGGAAATAAAACCCGTACAGAAGTCCCTCTGGTCTACAATGGATCTGCCATAGATGGATACAATGTATAGAAATGATTCGACGCACACGCGGCTCTTCCAGCGCAGACTTCGAAATTCAGAAAACTTGCAACAAATAACTTTCCCGACTTCATAAATCTCCCCCCGTCCTGTGAAAACCGCAGCCTCGCAGCCCGGACGGGGGGAACGGGGTCTGAAACACATTAATAATCGCTTGTACAGCCTAAACAAAGTGGATTTCTGTATTGTGTGTGCCAAGGGGGCTGCGATTCATTTATGTTTGGGTGAAAGTGTGAGGAATAGCTGTGCCCCCCCCTCCCCCCCAACAGATTTACAGAGTTTTAAAGACTTCCATTTTCAGCAGTTTATACCGTCTCTTGACTTAGGCTGGCCATACATTATACATTGTTTTTATTCAATTTCCTTTAGATTTACCTTCAACTATGTAGTGCAAGAGCTTTCCTGATTGGATACAAATTGAAATTGTTATAGTTTGACCTTATATTATAGTATACTCTATTATATATATATATATATATATATATATATATATATATATATATATATATATATATACATACACAGTGGGGCAAAAAAGTATTTAGTCAGCCACCAATTGTACAAGTTCTCCCACTTAAAAAGATGAGAGAGGCCTGTAATTGTCATCATAGGTATACCTCAACTATGAGAGACAAAATGTGGAAACAAATCCACACAATCACATTGTCTGATTTAAGTATTTGGTCACCTACAAACAGACCTGTATCTTCTTCTTTAAGAGGCTCCTCTGTCCTCCACTCATTACCTGTCCTGGCGTTTTCGGGCCTCAAGAAATGAGATGAAATGAGTCCGTCGGTACATCGGGATTGATCGATTTTCAGATATATATGGACTCTACAGACTAAATAATATGCACTGATTTGGGTTATTTTCACCCAGGACATGTAGAAGAATACCGTATATACTCGAGTATAAGCCGAGTTTTTTTTTTTTTTTTGTGCTGAAAATGCCCCCCTCGACTTATACTCGAGTCAAGCACTTTTCTGCAGCAGAGAATGACATTTTCCGAACCGAATTTGGGGCCCCGTATCTCGGGCCCACTTGGTGCTAGTTACCCCAAATTTGGTGTGCAAACCCAGTGGAACTAGCACTACAACATATCCAAGCACCCAGTGGCCCTGAGATACGGGACCCCAAAGTCTGTTCGGAAAATGTCATTCTCTGCTGCAGAAGGGCTTGACATTTTCCGAACCGAATTTGGGGCCGTGTATCTCAGGGCCACTTGGAGATAGGAACCCCAAGCTTTGGATATGTTGTAGTGCTAGTTCCACTGCGTTTTCTCACCAAGTTTGGGGTTCCTAGCACCAAGTGGCCCCGAGATACAGGGCCCCAAACTCGGTCAGCTGTGTCCATCTGCAGCAATGTCATTTCGGGACCCTTTAGGTCCAGAGACCCCAATTTTGGCTGCAGCTAGGGGGGCATCTAGGAACCCTTAACTACCAAGTTTGAAGTTTGGGGGACCTATGGCTGCAAATGGATACAGTGAGGCATGCAAATGGGCATTGTTGACCCTCTTTTCCACTTACAGTAGCTGCACATTTCTCACCCTAGGCTTATACTCGAGTCAATAAGTTTTCCCAGTTTTTTGTGGTAAAATTAGGTGCCTCGGCTTATATTCGGGTCGGATTATACTTGAGTATATACGGTACATTTTGACCTAAATTTATGAAGAAAGATAATTTTTTTGCAAATTTTTAGAACAGAAACTAAGAAAAATGTGTGTGTGTGTGGGGGGGGGTTTCATAATTTTCGGGCTTTTGTTGTTTATTTAGCAAAAAACAAAAAACAAAAACAAACAAAAAAAAACTCATGGGGTGATTAAATACCACCAAAAGTAAGCTGGGTGAACAAAATGATAAAAATGTCATATGGGTACAGTGTAGCATGACCGCGCAATTGTCATTCAAAGTGTGACAGCGCTGAAAGCTGAGAATTGAAAATTGGCCTGGGCAGGAAGGGGGGTGAAAGTGCCCAGTATTGAAGGGGTTAAATGTAAAATAACGGCATCTTTTGGGCCTCACCTGAAACCGCGTCCGCTCGGCGGCATAGACCTGGTAATGGAGCATGGCTCGCAGGACTTTCTTGTGTCCGTCGGGGACCAGGCACACGGCCCCCAGGATCTCCAGCACGGCGATCTTGGTCTTGATGTTCTCGGTCCGTAAGCTCTGGGAGATGATGTTGATGCTCTCCGGGTGGACCAAGACGTGGGATCTGCCCTGCGAGTTGTTCATCAGCGCCTTGATGCATCCTATAACGGATGTGTGTATTCGGCTCTCCGACGTCTCGTAGTCCATGCTCTTCAGGAAGTTCAGCAGACACGTTAGACCGTCAAGTTCGATGAACCGGGTCACAAACCTGAGGACGTAGATGAAACACGGGATGAAGAAATTCAATTTAAGTGAACTGAGCAATTTTATGAATTAAAGAGACCCTGTCAGGTTACAAATAATATCAAGGTCACAGGTCCCTGTAAAAGAAGAGGCATCACATTGTCCTCTCTGGTGGTCTCCTACCTTCCCGACGTCCCAACAGTGTAGCCTCCATCAAACTCTTCAAACTCTTTGACACTTCCTGGAGTGTCGGATCCCTGTGTCCCCTGCAACCTGCTGGTTCCTTCCTCTGAGCTTCACTTCACTACAGGACTCAACAATGATGTAAGGGGCCAGAGGATGAAACCACATTGTACAACACAAGGACACAAGGATAAGACACTCCCAGAAGTGTTGAATTCTGAAGAGACCCTGTCAAGTTACAAAAATACCTTCCCTTCATTGCAACACTGCAGCCTCCATGAGACTCTTTAGACTTTGACACCCGCCACATACTGGTTCAGTCCTCTGATCCTCACTTTACTACAGAACTCAACAGTGATGTAGGGGGGCCAGAGGATGAAACCACTTTGCTTTGTGTGGGATACAAGGATCCTCCATTCCAACAATGTAGCCTTCATCAGACTCTTCAGCCTTTGACACTTCCTGGAGTGTCGGATCCCTGTGTCCCCCACCACATGCTGGTCCCATCCTCTAACCCTCGCATCACTACAGGACTCAACAGTGATGTAAGGGGCCAGAGGATGAAATCACTTTGTATGATGGGGGACACACTCCCAGAAGTGTCAAAGGCTGAAGAGACCCTGTCAGGTTACAAAAATACCTTCCCTCCATTCCAACACTGCAGCCTCCATCAGACTCTTTAGCCTCTGACACCTGCAGGACTTTCAGATCCCTGCGTCCTCTACCATGGATGCTTCCATCCCTTGACCCCTGCATCATTACAGAACTCACCAGTGCTGTAGGGAACAGAGAATGAACCACAGTGCAAGATAGGGGACACAAGGATCCAACACTTAAGGAAGTGTCCACCAGACTCTTCAGCCTTTCAAAGTACCTGGAGTGTCCACAGGGGGCCAGAGGATAAAACCACTTTGAATTGTGTGGGATACAGGGATCCAAACCCCCCCAGAAGTGTTAAGCCTAAAGAGACCCTGACAGGTTACAGCAATACCTTCCCTTCTTTCCCACACTGCAGCCTCCATCAGATTCTTTAGCCTTTGACACTTCCTGGAGTGCTGGTTCCATCCTCTGACCCTCACTTCATTACAGGTCTCAACAGTGATGTAGGGGGCCAGAAGATGAACCATGTTGCACTGTTAGGGACACAAAGATCCAACATTCCCAGAAGTGTCAAAGGCTGAAGAGACCCTGTCAGGTTACAAAAATACCTTCCCTCCATTCCAACACTGTAGCCTTTCATTGGACTCTTCAGCCTCTGACACCTCCAGGTGTCCTCCGCCATGGCTGCTTCCATCCTCTGACCCCTCCAGGTGTCCTCCGCCATGGCTGCTTCCATCCTCTGACCCCTCCAGGTGTCCTCCGCCATGGCTGCTTCCATTCTCTGACCTCTCGAGGTCTCCAGGTGTCCTCCGCCAAGGCTGCTTCCATCCTCTGACCCTTGTATCATTACAGAACCCAGCAGTGCTGTAGGGACCAGAGAATGAACCCCCAGTGCACAATAGGGGACACAAGGATCTGAAGTGTCAGACTGAAGAGTCTTGTGGAAGCTGCAGCCCTGGAATGGAGGAGGGGTGGGAGACCAGAGAGGTCACTATAATACCTCTTCTATTGATTATACTGTAACCTGACAGGGTCCAATCAAACATTGGAACAAAATGGACCATGCTTTAAAAGGGTTACTGCTTCCTTTGGATCACCTGGCAGTTTGGGGTTCTGTGGATGCCGGACTTTAATTATTTTTTCTATTGGCTGAACTCAATACACAAAATTTGACCTGCACCCTTCCCTTCAGTTGAAGCGGCTCTTATCCTGGGCTGAAATGTCTTACTTTGATATCACTGCACACTGTGAGCTTCGGTGTGATGTGGCCCGGTTGGAGCTCAGGCTGAGGCTACTATACACTACATCCTAGCAGGTCTCTGTGGCTTATTAGACAAGCCTTCCATTTAATTTGGCTTTGTAACTATGCCTCAGTGGCAGTACTACCAGAGCACTTGCGACTGGGCCCTGGTGTTCCACAATCATGGTGGGGGCTGAAGAAAGACAGCAGGAAGGGGGCCCCCTGCAGGACATGTGAAAGGGTGCAGGACTGGGACCCTACGATGGGAGTAAAGGGCCCTAGGACCAGAAGAAAGGGCCCAGGACCGATGGAAAGGGTCCAATGCTCCTGGGGGCCCTTCATGGTTTCTTGCACCAGGGCCCTGAAGGTTCTAGTTATGCCTCTGTTAAACCTGGTTGTCCGAGGCTTCAGCATTTCAGAGTTACTAATCCAGAACAAGCATGCAGATTAAAAAGTTTGGACTTTCGGATCTTTATACTTGCTGTGGGTCATTGGTTCCAACGGTATTGAAGCCAACGGATCAATATGACAGCCAAGATCCACCTTTGGATGGACAGATCAGCAATGGGTTCCTTCCAATCTTTGTGGTTCAGCAGATAGTTTGGGACACAGACAGGCACGTGGTGCTCTCCGAGTTACAGAACAGATGGAATGCGAGGAGCGCAGACCGCTCCATAATAACCTGACATAAAGTTTATATTACAAAGAATTTACTCATTCACCTCTACCGGCCCATTTATCTTGCAGGAAACCTGACCACATATGGGAATGGCCATGACTGTTCACCCAACATAAATTAGAAGATTTCCATGAAGAACTAAATGCACCGAGTGACCCTCTGCATTGAAGAGATTCCTGCGTTACATTAATGCAAAGACGGAGAAAAAAGTCAACCTTAGTCCTTGTCAGCAGCTCCGGGATTTTTATTGTCTGTCTAGACACCAATCAGAGGCCTCCCGTCACTTGTCAGGACACTCAGAGAAGGTGACATGGACTGTGTGATAGATCTACGAAGAGCCATCGATCACACGGATCAATGCTGTCATCAAAGTTTCCAACACAAGGAAAATATCATGGATTTACAATGAGATCTCCTTCTGTCTTATTATCATTTATCATTTTCAGCTTTGCACTGGCTTGTGTATGAGAAGATATTATATACTGTACATATATACAGCACACTACATGGCCAGATGGACACCTGACCATCGCATCTTCAGGAGCTTGTTGGACATGCATCCCCATGATCATTTATTTTAAGTTTCCCTCCTCCACTACGGCCATTATTATAAAGTTGCCCCCTCCTCCCCATGGCCATTAATATAGAGTTGCCCCCCTCCCCCCATGGCTGCTGATATGGAGTTTCACCCCTCCCTCCACGGCCCTTAATATGGAACCCCCTCATCACCATTGATGTGAAGTTGCCCCCCTCTCCCTATGGCCGTTAATATGGAGTTGCCTTCCTCCCTCATGGCCATTATTCGAGGTGCCCCCTTTCCCCCATGACCATTAATATGGAGTTGCCCCCCTTCCTCCATTGCTATTAATATGGAGTAGTCTCCCTCTCCCCCATGGCCATTATTATGGAGTTGCCCCCTCCCCCCATGACCATTAATATAGAGTTGCCCCCCACTTCCCCCAAGGCCATTAAAATGGAGCTGCCTCCTCTCCCCATGGCCATTAATATGAAGTTAGCCCTCTCTCCCTATGGCTATTCATATGAAGTTGATCCTCTCTCTCCCTATGGCTATTAATATGAAGTTGATCCTCTCTCTCCCTATGGCCATTAATATGAAGTTGCCCCTCTCTCCCTATGGCCATTAATATGAAGTTGCTTTCCTCCCCCATGACCATTATTAGATTTGCTCCCTTCCCCCATGGCCATTAATATGGAGTTTCCGCCTTTGCCCCATAGGCATTAATATGAAGTTGCCCCCTCCCCCTATGGCCATTAATATGGAGTAGCATCCCCCCCCCATGGCCATAAATATAGAGTTGCCCCCCCCCCATGGCCATTAATATGGAGTTGCCCCCCTCCCCCATGGCTGTTGATATGGAGTTTCATCCCTCCCCCATGGCCCTTAATATGTAGCCCCTCCCGTCACCATTGATATGAAGTTGCCCCCCTCTCCCTCTGGCCGTTAATATAGAGTTGCCTTCCTCCCCCATGGCCATTAATATGGAGTAGTCTCCATTAGGGATGAGCCGAACACCCCCCGGTTCGGTTCGCACCAGAACCCGCGAACGGACCGCAAGTTCGCACGAACGTTAGAACCCCATTGACGTCTATGGGACTCGAACGTTCGAAATCAAAAGTGCTCATTTTAAAGGCTAATTTGCATGGTATTGTCCTAAAAAGGGTTTGGGGACCCGGGTCCTACCCCAGGGGACATGTATCAATGCAAAAAAAACTTTTAAAAACGGCCGTTTTTTCGGGAGCAGTGATTTTAATGATGCTTAAAGTAAAAAAAAAAAAGTGAAATATTCCTTTAAATATCGTACCTGGGGGGTGTCTATAGTATGCCTGTAAAGTGACGCGTGTTTCCCATGTTTAGAACAGTCCCTGCACCAAATGTCATTTTTAAAGGAAAAAATCTCATTTAAAACTGCTTGCGGGTTTAATGTCATGTCGGGTCATGGCAATATGGATGAAAATCAGTGAGACAAACGGCATGGGTACCCCCCAGTCCATTACCAGGCCCTTTGGGTCTTGTATGGATATTAAGGGGAACCCCGCACCCAAATTAAAATAAGGAAAGGTCCCTATATACTCTGAACAGCAGTATACAGGCGGTGCAAACAAGACAGGGACTGTAGGTTTGTTGTTAAGTAGAATCTGTTTGTAATTTTGAACATTTTTAATGTGTTTAGCTCCAGCCAAAAAATCTTTTCTAAGCTTTTTGGAAAACATAGGGAAGGGTTATCACCCCTGTGACATTTGTTTTGCGTCTTTCCTCCTCTTCAGAAGATTTCACCTCACTTTTTTGTCCCAATGAAAAATGTTTTTTGAAAATTTGGGTTTTTTTGTGGAACAAGGATTGGAAAGCATCAGTGGAAAGGAAAAATTGTTTTCCCATATTAACTCTTACAGGAGAGAATTTCCCTTCCTTAGGGGTAGATTTCATCTCACTTCCTGTTGTCTCCTTCCGTTTGCAAGTAGGAGTCGTTTGTAAGTTAGATGTTTGAAAGTAGGGTCCTGCCCTATATACTCAGCAGAAATTTGGGCCTTAGGTGTTGCTGTGGCCAAAACACTGTAAGCCCTCACAGGGCCCTGCTGTGAAATATTAGATCAAGAATTGTAATTACATGCCCCTGTTGAACAGGAGCTGAAAAATTAGGCCTTAGGCACTGGTGCTGGTGCCACAACACTGCAACCCCTCACAGATACTCTAGTTGGAACGCAGGAACGAGCCCTGCTGCAAAGTATTGCATCAAAAATTGTAATTACACGCCCCTGTTAGACAGGGGCAGAAAAATTGGGTCTTAGGCACTGGTGCTGGTGCCACAACACTGCAACCCCTCACAGACACTCTAGTTGAAACGCAGGAACAAGCCCTGCTGCAAAGTATTGCATCAAAAATTGTAATTACACGCCCCTGTTAGACAGGGGCTGAAAAATTGGGTCTTAGGCACTGGTGCTGGTGCCACAACACTGCAACCCCTCACAGACACTCTAGTTGAAACGCAGGAACAAGCCCTGCTGCAAAGTATTGCATCAAAAATTGTAATTACACGCCCCTGTTAGACAGGGGCAGAAAAATTGGGTCTTAGGCACTGGTGCTGGTGCCACAACACTGCAACCCCTCACAGACACTCTAGTTGGAATGCAGGAACAAGCCCTGCTGCAAAGTATTGCATCAAAAATTGTAATTACACGCCCCTGTTAGACAGGGGCTGAAAAATTGGGTCTTAGGCACTGGTGCTGGTGCCACAACACTGCAACCCCTCACAGACACTCTAGTTGGAATGCAGGAACGAGCCCTGCTGCAAAGTATTACATCAAAAATTGTAATTACACGCCCCTGTTAAACAGGGGCTGAAAAATTGTGCCTTAGGCACTGGTGGTGGCGCCCAGAACCAAAAATGTTCTTACAAGCTATCAGCGTGATGATTGAGGAGGAAGAGGATAATTACTCAGGGATAGTCACTCAGCATCAGCATAGGCAGTCTTTGAAGGGATCTGAGATTTCAAAAAAAATTATTCGGTTACATCTGCATCAGGTGCTTGGTAGCTGGTGGTGATCCAAGACTGATTCATTTTTATGAAGGTCAGCCGATCGACCGAGTCGGTGGACAGACGCACCCTGTGATCGGTTACCACGCCTCCAGCAGCACTGAATGTGCGTTCCGAAAGAACGCTGGATGCAGGACAGGCCAGTAGCTCAATTGCATACTGTGCAAGCTCTGGCCAGTGATCCATCCTCAAGACCCAGTAACCCAGAGGATTTTCGGTGGGAAAGGTGTCCAAGTCTGATCTTGCCCCTAGGTATTCCTGCACCATGTAAAACAGACGCTGGCGATGGTTGCTGGAACCGATCATACCTTGGGGCTGCGGACCAAAAAATTGTCTGAACGCATCGGTCAGACGGCCACCTTCTCCACCGCTCCTTCTTTGACTGACCGAAGCCTCAGCAACACGTTGTCCAGAAACAGGAGTTTGTAACCTCCCAGTCTCTGGGAACGCGTTGCACAGACCTTTCTGCAAGGCCTCCCGAAGATGTTTCATCCTCTGCTCCCTCTGCGATGGCAAGATAAGGTCCGCAACCTTACCCTTGTAACGTGGATCAAGGAGGGTTGCCAGCCAGTATTGGTCCTTCTCCTTGATACCACGAATACGAGGATCCTTACGCAGGCTTTGCAGGATCAGGGAGGCCATGCAGCGTAGGTTTGCTGAGGCATTCGGTCCGGAGTCCTCTGGGTCACTAAGGACAACAACGTCCGCAGCCACCTCCTCCCAGCCACGTACAAGTCCATGTGTTCCTTGGGACTGATCCCTTAAAGACTGCTGATGCTGAGTGCCAGGCTCCACCTCCATACTGACACAATCTTCCTCCTCCTCCTCCTCCTCCTCCTCCTCCTCGTCCTCTTCCTGTGTGATCGGCGGGCACGCAGGAACACTGTCTGGATAAAGGGGGCCTTGAGAGCTAAGGAAGTCCTCCTCTTCCTGCCTCTGTTCTGCCTCAAGTGCCCTGTCCATTATCCCACGCAGCGTGTGCTCCAACAGGTGGACAAGGGGGACAGTGTCACTGATGCATGCACTGTCAGTGCTCACCATCCTCGTGGCCTCCTCGAATGGTGACAGGACAGTGCATGCATCCCTGATCATGGCCCACTGGCGTGGGGAAAAAAAACCAAGGTCCCCTGACCCTGTCCTGGTGCCATAGTCGCACAGGTACTCATTGATGGCCCTCTGCTGCGTGTGCAGCCGCTGCAGCATGGCCAACGTCGAGTTCCACCTGGTGGGCATGTCACAGATTAGGCGGTTCTTGGGCAGGTTAAACTCCTTTTGGAGGTCCGTCAGCCGAGCACTGGCATTATATGACCGGCGGAAATGCACACAGACTTTCCTGGCCTGCCTCAGGACATCCTGTAAGCCCGGGTACCTGCCCAAGAACCGCTGCACCACCAAGTTAAGGACGTGAGCCAAACAGGGCACATGGGTCAGTTGTCCCTGTCGGAGGGCAGAGAGGAGGTTGGTGCCATTGTCGCAAACCACCATTCCTGCCTTAAGTTGGCGTGGCGTCAACCACCTCTGAACCTGCCCCTGCAGAGCTGACAGAACCTCTGCCCCAGTGTGGCTCCTGTCCCCCAAGCACACCAGCTCAAGCACCGCATGGCATCTTTTGGCCTGCGTACTTGCGTAGCCCCTTGAACGCCTACGGAGCACCGCTGGTTCCGAGGAAGAGGCCATGGAGGAAGAAGAAGAGGAGGGGGTGGAGGAGAGAGGTGTGTCACAATCAGCATTTTGGAGGCGTGGTGGCGGAACAACCTCCAACACTACTGCACCTTGTCCTGCATCCTTCCCAGCTGCCAGCAGAGTCACCCAATGCGCCGTGAAACTTAAGTAACGTCCCTGTCCATGCCTGCTGGACCATGAGTCAGCGGTAATATGCACCTTACCGCTGACCGCCCTGTCCAGCGAGGCATGGACATTGCCTTCCACATGCCGGTAGAGAGCCGGAATCGCCTTCCGTGAGAAAAAGTGGCGTTTGGGTACCTGCCACTGAGGAACCGCACATTCCACAAACTCACGGAAGGGGGCAGAGTCTACCAACTGAAAAGGCAGCAGTTGAAGTGCTAGCAATTTTGCCAAGCTAGCATTCAACCGCTGGGCATGTGGATGGCTGGGAGCAAACTTCTTTCGGCGGTGCAGCAGCTGGGGCAGGGAAATTTGCCTGGTACAATCTGACGTCGGTGTACCAAAAGCAGATTGCCCATAAGTACTTGGCTGTGACACACCTAATTCTACACCTTCATTCCTCTCACTGCAGGTCGCAGAGAGGACTGAAGGTCTAGTGGGGTTGGAAATCTCAGCTGATGAGGAGCAAGGAGAGATCGTCTTTGTTCTTTGGTGTGGGTCTTTTAGATACGCTTGCCAACGAACTGCATGGCAGGTCAACATATGTCTGGTCAAGCATGTGGTACCCAAGCGGGAGATGTTTTGGCCACGCGAGATACGCTTGAGACATATATTGCAAATAGCAGCGGTGCGATCTGATGCACTCGTCTCAAAAAAGGCCCACACCAAAGAACTTTTTGAATAACGCGCAGAGACTGCAGCGCCCTGCACATGTGGAGCTTTGGGGTGTGATGCAGTCAATGTGCTGCCCTTAGGCTGGCCCCTGGAGGGCATCCTGCCTAGTTGGTGATGTGCCACCTCCTCCTCCTCCTCCTCCTCCTCCTCCTCCTCTCTCCTATCAGGCACCCACGTTGAGTCAGTGACCTCATCATCCCCTCCCTCCTCATCACTGGAGCAAACCTGGCAGTATGCTGCAGCAGGGGGAGCATGACTGCCAGATTGCTGTCCTTCTTGGGCACCCCCTCTGTCCGTGCTCATGTTACTGCCTTCATTGAGCTCAGTATCATCATCAGAGCCTTCCAAACGCTGGGCATCCTCCTGGAGCATGTACCCAACACTGTGGTCAAACAGTTCGAGGGAATCCTCAGGAGGACATGGTGGGGCTAGGGAAGGAGTCACTGATGACATTGAGCTGAGGGAAGAGGCCGCTGCTTTGCCAGACAAAGCACCCTGGGCATGGGTGAGAGAGGATGAGGAGGATGAGGACGGCTTGGTCATCCACTCGACCAAGTCTTCCGCATGTTGCGGCTCAACACGGCCAGCTGCCGAAAAAAAGGCCAAGCGTGTCCCATGGCCACGTGCTGATGAGGATGCACCGTCTCCACGACCAGCACTAGACACAGAGCCTGCTTGCCCTCTCTTATTGGCTTGTGACTGTCTGCCTCTCCTTCTTGGCCTTCCAGACATACTAATGGCCTGTAGCTGCACTAAGCTGGGATAGAACACCTGTAATTTTCTTCAGGTAGCTTTATATACTGTAACCAGACAAGCCTGCCTGTCAGTAGGAAGATAACAGGAACGGATCTAGCTGAACACTGTGAGCAGGACGTACTGCACTAAATGTATATAGCAGGAACGGATCTAGCTGAACACTGTGAGCAGGACGCACTGCACTGAATGTAAATAGCAGGAACGGATCTAGCTGAACACTGTGAGCAGGACGCACTGCACTGAATGTAAACAGCAGGAACGGATGTAGCTAAACACTGTGAGCAGGACGCACTGCACTGAATGTAAATAGCAGGAACGGATCTAGCTGAACACTGTGAGCAGGACGCACTGCACTGAATGTAAATAGCAGGAACGGATCTAGCTGAACACTGTGAGCAGCACGCACTGCACTGAATGTAAATAGCAGGAACGGATCTAGCTGAACACTGTGAGCAGGACGCACTGCACTGAATGTAAATAGCAGGAACGGATCTAGCTGAACACTGTGAGCAGGACGCACTGCACTGAATGTAAACAGCAGGAACGGATGTAGCTAAACACTGTGAGCAGGACGCACTGCACTGAATGTAAATAGCAGGAACGGATCTAGCTGAACACTGTGAGCAGGACGCACTGCACTGAATGTAAATAGCAGGAACGGATCTAGCTGAACACTGTGAGCAGCACGCACTGCACTGAATGTAAATAGCAGGAACGGATCTAGCTGAACACTGTGAGCAGGACGCACTGCACTGAATGTAAATAGCAGGAACGGATCTAGCTGAACACTGTGAGCAGGACGCACTGCACTGAATGTAAATAGCAGGAACGGATCTAGCTGAACACTGTGAGCAGGACGCACTGCACTGAATGTAAATAACAGGAACGGATCTAGCTGAACACTGTGAGCAGGACACACTGTACTAAATGTAAATAGTCTAGCTGCCTGACCGTGGTACTAATAGGATCAAAAAGAACACCTGTAATTTTCTTCAGGTAGCTTTATATACTGTAACCAGACAAGCCTGCCTGTCAGTAGGAAGATAACAGGAACGGATCTAGCTGAACACTGTGAGCAGGACGTACTGCACTAAATGTATATAGCAGGAACGGATCTAGCTGAACACTGTGAGCAGGACGCACTGCACTGAATGTAAATAGCAGGAACGGATCTAGCTGAACACTGTGAGCAGGACACACTGTACTAAATGTAAATAGTCTAGCTGCCTGACCGTGGTACTAATAGGATCAAAAAGAACACCTGTAATTTTCTTCAGGTAGCTTTATATACTGTAACCAGACAAGCCTGCCTGTCAGTAGGAAGATAACAGGAACGGATCTAGCTGAACACTGTGAGCAGGACGTACTGCACTAAATGTATATAGCAGGAACGGATCTAGCTGAACACTGTGAGCAGGACGCACTGCACTGAATGTAAATAGCAGGAACGGATCTAGCTGAACACTGTGAGCAGGACGCACTGCACTGAATGTAAATAGCAGGAACGGATCTAGCTGAACACTGTGAGCAGGACGCACTGCACTGAATGTAAACAGCAGGAACGGATGTAGCTAAACACTGTGAGCAGCACGCACTGCACTGAATGTAAATAGCAGGAACGGATCTAGCTGAACACTGTGAGCAGGACACACTGTACTAAATGTAAATAGTCTAGCTGCCTGACCGTGGTACTAATAGGATCAAAAAGAACACCTGTAATTTTCTTCAGGTAGCTTTATATACTGTAACCAGACAAGCCTGCCTGTCAGTAGGAAGATAACAGGAACGGATCTAGCTGAACACTGTGAGCAGGACGTACTGCACTAAATGTATATAGCAGGAACGGATCTAGCTGAACACTGTGAGCAGGACGCACTGCACTGAATGTAAATAGCAGGAACGGATCTAGCTGAACACTGTGAGCAGGACGCACTGCACTGAATGTAAATAGCAGGAACGGATCTAGCTGAACACTGTGAGCAGGACGCACTGCACTGAATGTAAACAGCAGGAACGGATGTAGCTAAACACTGTGAGCAGCACGCACTGCACTGAATGTAAATAGCAGGAACGGATCTAGCTGAACACTGTGAGCAGGACACACTGTACTAAATGTAAATAGTCTAGCTGCCTGACCGTGGTACTAATAGGATCAAAAAGAACACCTGTAATTTTCTTCAGGTAGCTTTATATACTGTAACCAGACAAGCCTGCCTGTCAGTAGGAAGATAACAGGAACGGATCTAGCTGAACACTGTGAGCAGGACGTACTGCACTAAATGTATATAGCAGGAACGGATCTAGCTGAACACTGAGCAGGACGTACTGCACTAAATGTATATAGCAGGAACGGATCTAGCTGAACACTGTGAGCAGGACGCACTGCACTGAATGTAAATAGCAGGAACGGATCTAGCTGAACACTGTGAGCAGCACGTACTGCACTGAATGTAAATAGCAGGAACGGATCTAGCTGAACACTGTGAGCAGGACGTACTGCACTAAATGTATATAGCAGGAACGGATCTAGCTGAACACTGTGAGCAGGACGCACTGCACTGAATGTAAATAGCAGGAACGGATCTAGCTGAACACTGTGAGCAGCACGTACTGCACTGAATGTAAATAGCAGGAACGGATCTAGCTGAACACTGTGAGCAGGAAGCACTGTACTGAATGTAAATAGCAGGAACGGATCTAGCTGAACACTGTGAGCAGGACACACTGCACTGAATGTAAATAGTCTAGATAGAAGATAACAGGAACGGATCTAGCTAAACTGAATACAGTGTATATATATATATGCAACACCTGGGATGCATATATATACACAATACACTGTAAGTGCAGCTAACTGACTGACTGTTCTGCCTAATCTATCTAACTCAAATCAAATGACACTGTCTCTCTCTCTCTCTATCGCTCAGCACACCGGAACACACACTACACAGGGCCGCCGTGCAGGCGGCCTTATATAGTGTGGGGTGTGTACTAAATCCCCTGAGCCATAATTGGCCAAAGCCACCCTGGCTTTGGCCAATTACAGCTCTCTCTACTGACGGCGCTGTGATTGGCCAAGCATGCGGGTCATAGTGCATGCTTGGCCAATCATCAGCCAGCAATGCACTGCGATGCCGCAGTGAATTATGGGCCGTGACGCGCCACACGAATTTGGCGCGAACGGCCCATATCGTTCGCAATTCGACGGACGGTCGAACAGCCGATGTTCGAGTCGAACATGGGTTCGACTCGAACACGAAGCTCATCCCTAGTCTCCATCTCCCCATGGCCATTATTATGGAGTTGCCCCCTCCCCCCATGATCATTAATATAGAGTTGCCCCCCTTCCCCCATGACCATTAATATAGAGTTTCCCACCTTCTCCCATGATCATTAATATGGAGTTGCCCCCCTTCCCTCATGGCCATTAATATGGAGTAGTCTCCACCTCCCCATGGCCATTATTATGGAGTTGCCCCCTCCCCCCATGACCATTAACATAGAGTTGCACCCCTTCCCCCATGGCCATTAATATGAAGTTGCCCCTCTCTCCCTATGGCCATTAATATGGCATTGCCTTCCTCCTCCCCCATGACCATTATTAGATTTGCTCCGTTCCCCCGTGGCCATTAGTATGGAGTTTCCTCCTTTGCCCCATAGGCATTATTATGAAGTTGCCCCCCCCCCCCATGGCCATTAATATGGAGTAGCCTCCCTCCCCCCATGGTCATTAATATAGAGTTGCCCCCTCTCCCTCCCATGGCCATTAATATAGAGTTGCCCCCTCTCCCTCCCATGGACATTAATATAGAGTTGCCCCCTCTCCCTCCCATGGCCATTAATATGGAGTTGCCCCCCTCCCCTCATGGCTGTTGATATGGATTTTCACCCCTCCCCTCATGGCCCTTAATATGGAGCCCCCCCCCCCCCCCCATCACCATTGATATGAAGTTGCCCCCCTCTCCCTATGGCCATTAATATGGAGTTGCCTTCCTCTCCCATGGTCATTAATATGGAGTTGCCCCCTCCCCCCATGATCAATAATACAGAGTTCCCCCCCCTTCCCCCATGGCCATTAAAATGGAGCTGCCCCCTCTCCCCATGGTCATTAATATGAAGTTGCCCCTCTCTCCCTGTGGCCATTAGTATGAAGTTGCCCCTCTCTCCCTATGGCCATTAATATGGCATTGCCTTCCTCCCCCAATGACCATTATTAGATTTGCTCCCTTCCCTCATGGTCATTAATGTGGAGTTTCCTCCTTCGCCCCATAGGCATTAATATGGAGTAGCCTCCCTCCCCCCATGGCCATTAATATAGAGTTGCCCCCTCTCCTTCCCATGGCTATTAATATGGAGTTGCCCCTTTTGGGGCTATAACAGCCTCCACTCTTCCGGGAAGCCTTTCCACAAGATCTTGGGGGGTGTCTGTGGGAATTTGTACCATTTATGAGGTACTGATGTTGGATGAGAAGACCTGACTCACCATCAGCATTCTAATTCATCCCAAATATGATCAGTAGGGCTGAGGTCAGGGCTCTGTACAGGACGATCAAGTTCCTCCACCCCAAACTGATCACACCATGTCTATATGGAGCTGGCTTTGTACACAGGGGCACATTATTCAGTTCTGTACTATAGAATGAGGCACTGCCATGCCCTGGGGACTACACTTTAGAACCAGCCACTACCTTACCCCAGGGACTATACTACAGAGCCTGGCACTGTCCTACCACGGGGACCATGCTATAGAACCGAGTACTGCCCTGCCCCGGGGACCATAATTTAGAACTGGGCACTCCCCTGCCCCGGGGACAACACTTTGAAACTGGGTACTGTCCTGTGCCAGGGAGTATTGCAGTGCCCTGCCCTACACACTACACTATAGAACCCGGGACCTGCCCTGCCCTACACACTATACTCTAGACCCGGGACCTGCCCTGCCCTACACACTATACTCTAGACCCGGGACCTGTCCTGCCCTACACACTATACTCTAGACCCGGGACCTGCCCTGCCCTACACACTATACTCTAGACCCGGAACCTGCCCGGGGAACTATACTGTAGATCCGGGCACTGCCTTGCTTCCAGGACTATACTAGAGAACACCACACACACTCTTCGGGTTGATTTTGGACGCTTTCCAAGAAAAGCTCATTGGTGATATTTGTGCTTTCCCTGAAAATAGACGCAGCCACCTAAAAAGCCTCCATAAAATCCGCTCTGTAACCTGCGAAACAAAAACACCGGAGGATTTTCTTTTCTTTTTTTTTTTTTTTGCATTTGGAAAAAACGAAGCACAGAAAACTTTAGTGGGATCCAAGTGAACGCAGAAAGGAAATGTTTAATATCAATCCTGAGATACATCACAACCGCAACAATGTTTCTTATGTTTCAGATAAAACAGAACTGGACTTTCATTCAAGGAAGAGGAAGTCTGCTGGGGGAAGAGAAGCCTTCCATGTACAGACCGGTCTGGGATCTCTGCGGTAACAGTTCATGGGGGGGGGAGGAGTCTGAAATTCCAGCTTTTTTGTGAGGGGACAAGGAAAAGGAGCAAAACAAATTACATTCAGGAGGCTGAACCACGGGTTGCTTTTTAGGAGACTGCGGTAGTGTGACCTTAGCATTAGAGCAGGGGCCTCCAAACTATGGCCCGGGGGCCACATCCGGTCCGTAATGAGATTTTATCCAGCCCACTGCTACACACTTACAGACACACTGAAAGCCTAATTAAAGTGGTAAGGGGGACTCTGATGTAAGGGGGACTCTGAAGAGGACTCTGATGTAAGGGGCGACTCTGATGAGGACACTGATATAAGGGGGGACTCTGATGAGGACACTGATGTAAGGGGGGACTCTGAAGAGGACACTGATGTAAGGGGGGACTCTGAAGAGGACACTGATGTAAGGGGGGACTCTGAAGAGGACACTGATGTAAGGGGGGACTCTGAAGAGGACACTGACGTAAGGGGGGACTCTGAAGAGGACACTGACGTAAGGGGGGACTCTGAAGAGGACACTGACGTAAGGGGGGACTCTGAAGAGGACACTGACGTAAGGGGGGACTCTGAAGAGGACACTGACGTAAGGGGGGACTCTGAAGAGGACACTGACGTAAGGGGGGACTCTGAAGAGGACACTGACGTAAGGGGGGACTCTGAAGAGGACACTGACGTAAGGGGGGACTCTGAAGAGGACACTGATATAAGGGGGACTCTGATGAGGACAGCGATATAAGGGGGGACTCAGATGAGGACACTGATGTAAGGGGGGACTCTGAAGAGGACACTGATGTAAGGGGGGACTCTGAAGAGGACACTGATGTAAGGGGGGACTCTGAAGAGGACACTGATGTAAAGGGGGACTCTGATGAGGACACTGACATAAGGGGGGACTCAGATGAGGACACTGACAAAAGGGGGGGCTCAGATGAGGACACTGATATAAGAAGCACCATGATCAGGACCCTGATGGAAGGGAGACTCTGAAGTGAGGGGGGGGGGTCGAGCTCTGATGTCATAGTGGGCTTCTGATATGAAGGAGGGAATCTGGGGCAAAAGGGGTCTGGTGTCATAGGGGGGTTGGGCTTCTGATATAATGGGGGGGGGGCTTCAATTTTTAGGGGGCCTGTGATTATTTGTATAATAAATGATGCGGCTTTCCTAATAAAACGTTTGGAGACCCCCCCCCCCCCAGCGCAGGAATGGGCCGGCGTGGATCTTTCCACCTTCCTGGAAAGCGATCCAGAAAATAACGTCCTCAGTGTAGAAATGACTGAAGCTCAGGAAGTGCGGTCGGCGGTCCCGATGGAGAGACGATGAGATAAGACCAATTAGCTCCCGAGAAATCAGAATTGTTTTCCAGTCTGAGCGGACTGATAAGACTGAGAGAGAGGAACAGCAAAGCGCAATCAGGAAACAGATCCCCCAGATAGACATATATGATGGGGGCCTAATCATGGCCCCCCCATCTGGTGCTGGGCTGGACCCCCCCCCCCCCCAATCGTGACTTCAGAACAGCCGAATTCTCAGAAGGATGGGCTCAGCTGGAGGAGACCTTCCTTTGGAATTTCTGTCAATGACGACTTCATTGGGTCATCTCTACACCCCCCCCCCCCCAACAAGAAGACGGGACGGGGTTCGGGGATTTCTGCTCTGGATGCCAAACTCTGATCTTGCTTGTTATCATAGCAATGGAGATTTAAAGAGTCCCTGCCATTTTTGGCGCATTTATATTCACACAGAAATGATCGGAAACGCGCCATTCTGCTCAAATGAAATAAAAAGTAAAAAAAAAAAAATAGTAATACTATATGAATGAATAAATGTAAAATAAATACACAAATAAATAAAATCCATCATAAATAAGTAAAATAAATTAAAATATGTAATAATACGTTAATAAATAATAATTAACCTTAAAAAATATTAAATATATTATTGTTATTAATAATAATAATAATAATAATAATAATCAAAATAATAATAAAATAACAACACCCAAACTCAAACAAAAAAATACATTATTAATAATAATAATTGTTATTATTTTTGTGTTAAAGTTGGGGTGTTTATTAATTTTTTTATTTATTTTTAAGGGGTAAGGGTTAACTATTTATATATTGTTACTTAATGTTCATTTATTGATTTTTAAAAAAAAAAAATATTTGTGTATTTATTTTACATGTATTCATTCATGTATTATTATTCCTATAATAATAATAATAAATAGGATAAAAAATAAATAAAAAAATAATAAATAACCCTAACCCCAACTCCTAATCCTAACCCTAAACTGAACTCGAACCCCTTACCCTAACGTAAAAAAACATTATAATAAACAAATAATAGTATTAAAAGAAGAAATAAAAGCCAAAGGAAAAGCTAAAAAAAAAGCTAAAATGCCTAGCAACAAATGATGCAACAGATAATAGTTTTCTCTATTGGCTAATAAAAGAACAAAACGACAAAGCCCCAAAAAGCTGCTTACAAACGCGCAAAAAAAACGCAGGAAAAGCACTCAAAGACGCTACTCTCAGGTGTGAATGCAGCCTTATACTTCATAGCTCCACCTGTTCTAGGAGTGTCTCGTTTTTGTCTGTGCTGGCCCAGCTCCTTCTCTCCATTTCTCACCTGTCTACATAACCTTTGATGTAACTGCTGGAGGAAGAATGAAGTGGAATACTACAGAACGACAGCTGTCTGTTGGGGCTGCCGGCATCACACCCAGTATGGTGGAATCCAGCGGCAGTCTCAGGGCTTTTGGATTCTCTGATAATATCATATGTTAGATGAACAAATCATCTTATGGGAAGATTGTTCTTGAAGTGAATGGTCTGTGACAGGTTCTCTTTAGGTCATTATTTCAGGCTTCAGTTTCAGTGATCCGGTTTCCCCTTTAGCCTCATATCACTGCTTCTAGCTGACAGCAGAAACTCCCCTATGGTCTTCTGCTGTAGTCCAGCCTTTTCAAGGTTTCTTGAGGCTTCTTGGGTCTGTACACCCGCTGTGCCCATTATGAGGGGTTCCCACCATCCCTGTGTTGAGTTCCCGGGTCTGTACACCCGCTGTGCCCATTATGAGGGGTTCCCACCATCCCTGTGCTGAGTTCCCTGATCTGTACACCTGCTGTGCCCATTATGAGGAGTTCCCACCATCCCTGTGCTGAGTTCCCGGGTCTGTACACCTGCTGTGCCCATTATGAGGAGTTCCCACCATCCCTGTGCTGAGTTCCCGGGTCTGTACACCTGCTGTGCCCATTATGAGGTGTTCCCACCATCCCTGAGCTGAGTTCCCGGGTCTGTACACCTGCTGTGCCCATTATGAGGGGTTCCCACCATCCCTGTGCTGAGTTCCCGGGTCTGTACACCTGCTGTGCCCATTATGAGGGGTTCCCACCATCCCTGAGCTGAGTTCCCGGGTCTGTACACCCACTGTGCCCATTATGAGGGGTTCCCACCATCCCTGTGCTGAGTTCCCGGGTCTGTACACCCACTGTGCCCATTATGAGGGGTTCCCACCATCCCTGTGCTGAGTTCCCGGGTCTGTACACCTGCTGTGCCCATTATGAGGGGTTCCCACCATGCCTGAGCTGAGTTCCTGGGTCTGTACACCTGCTGTGCCTATTATAAGGGGTTCCCACCATGCCTGAGCTGAGTTCCCAGGTCTGTACACCCGCTGTGCCCACTATGAGGGGTTCTCACCATCCCTGTGCTGAGTTCCCGGATCTGTACACCTGCTGTGCCCATTATGAGGGGTTCTCACCATCCCTGTGCTGAGTTCCCGGATCTGTACACCCGCTGTGCCCATTATGAGGGGTTCCCACCATGCCTGAGCTGAGTTCCCAGGTCTGTACACCCGCTGTGCCCACTATGAGGGGTTCTCACCATCCCTGTGCTGAGTTCCCGGGTCTGTACACCTGCTGTGCCCATTATGAGGGGTTCCCACCATGCCTGAGCTGAGTTCCCAGGTCTGTACACCCGCTGTGCCCATTATGAGGGGTTCCCACCATCCCTCTGCTGAGTTCCCGGGTCTGTACACCTGCTGTGCCCATTATGAGGGGTTCTCACCATCCCTGTGCTGAGTTCCCGGGTCTGTACACCCGCTGTGCCCATTATGAGGGGTTCCCACCATCCCTGAGCTGAGTTCCTGGGTCTGTACACCTACTGTGCCCATTATGAGGGGTTCCCACCATCCCTCTGCTGAGTTCCCGGATCTGTACACCCGCTGCTGTCAGAGACTGACTTGACCCCCCCCCCCCGCACTCCACATATTACTGAGAATGTCATTTTGGGTGGAGAGATCTTCTAACACATACAGGGGGTCCCCTAGTTACAAACATCCGACTTACAAACGGAGGGAGACAACAGGAAGTGAGATGAAATCTACCCCTAGGAAGGGAAATTCTCTCCTGTAAGAGCTATTATGCGGAAAAGGTACCTCCACAGATGCTTCATCACCAAGGCTTGGTTCCACATCAACCCAAAATGTTCAAAATCCAATTGTCATTGGGACAGAAAGTGAGGTGAAATCTTCTTAACAGGGGTACAGACAGCAAAACAAATGTCACAGGGGTGTTAACCCTTCCCTATGCTATCCAAAAAGCTTAAAAATAGTTTTTTTTGCTGGAGCTACACTTAAAAAAATGTACCTGTTCCGACTTACAAACAGATTCAACTTAAGAACAAACCTACAGTCCCTGTCTTGTTTGTAACCCGGGGACCCCCTGTATTAATAAACTGATCTCATTGATTTGTATCTATAACAATAAATATTTTATTCCCTTAAAACCGTCTCACTACAATCCCAATGATCACATCAGTAAAGGGGGGGGAGGGGTGATGTGCTCCCCAGTGAAGCAGATTTTTTTTGGGGGGGGGGGGGGTAATGAAATTTGGTCACACTTTGTATCATTCATTTCCCATTAATGAGGATTCATGTGTCTGAGGATCCCCTCGAATTATTCAGCAGAGAAAGAACAAATGTGTTCCTAGATGGAGCGAACCCCCCCCCCCCCCTCAGTACTGGATGTGGAGTCTCTCCAGCGTTGGCCTGGCTGGCCGGGTCCCGGTCCATGGAATCTCAACATCTGGAATTCTCTGTTCTTTTTTTTTTTGGTTCGGGAACAAGAGCAGAAAAGCAGAAGCGAACCGAGGCCACTGTTTTCTGTAAACCATTTTATTTCCAAGGCAACAAGGCAGGCGTGTAAGGCTGGAAGGACGGATCGCCAGCGCGCGTTGGATTCGCCGCCGTCGCCAAAAACAGCGGGCGGTGCTCGCAGGGAAGCGGGAACTTCCCAAAATAGCAACAGGTCACATTATGCCAGGAGAGCGGCGCCGGAGCAACACTCAAAAAGGCACTTACGCTGATATCCCGCATTTGCCGCATGTAGGGCGGCCCATTGAATCAAGAGGGAGGTCCTATGCGTGTAGTGCAACAACACAAAAAACGCAAATGTAAATGCAGCCTGACAACTCTCTGTACCCATCTCCCAGTTGGGCTCCCGTGTTGTCAGTCATGTCACACGGATTCTGCAGGGGGGGGGGGCCACTGGTTGTCACCATCGGTAAAACCTGAGAAATGTGCCGTGGGACCATCACTGGACCATCACTAGACCATCACTGGACCATCACTGGACCATCACTAGACCATAACTGGACCATAACTGGACCATCGCTGGACCATCGCTGGACCATCACTAGACCATCGCTGGACCATCACTAGACCATCGCTGGACCATCACTGGACCATCACTGGACCATCACTAGACCATCACTGGACCATCACTGGACCACCACTGGACCATCACTGGACCATCGCTAGACCATCACTGGACCATCGCTAGACCATCACTGGACCATCACTGGACCATCACTGGACCATCACTAGACCATCGCTGGACCATCGCTGGACTATCGCTGGACCATCGCTGGACCATCACTGGACCATCCCTAGACCATCACTGGACCATCACTAGACCATCACTAGACCATCACTGGACCATCCCTAGACCATCACTGGACCATCACTGGACCATCACTGGACCATCACTGGACCATCACTGGACCATCCCTAGACCATCACTGAACCATCACTGGACCATCCCTAGACCATCACTGGACCATCACTGGACCATCCCTAGACCATCACTGGACCATCACTGGACCATCCCTAGACCATCACTGGACCATCACTGGACCATCCCTAGACCATCACTGGACCATCACTGGACCATCACTGGACCATCACTGGAGGGCACGTTGGCAGAAAGAGGCCAGCAGGAAATCAGCGGCGCTGAGACGCAACAAAGTATCAAATGGTATTTTATTATAAATAATTGATAACGGTTTATAATACACGGCGCACGTTCAGAACACGGCCGCCATGTCACGCACCATTAACTTCATAACCTTTTGACATCCCGCTCGACGTGAAAGGAGCGAAATCACGCGGCGACACCGCGTTTGGCGCTCCCGCCCTGATTGAGTCCAGATTCGATCTTTATAACACACCTGTATTAAGGTGATGATGTCATCGCTCTTCCTGTATTATTTCTATACATTGCGGGGGCTGCTGCTCGTTAACGGCTTGCGGCTCCCCCCCCTCCAGTATTATTACCATTAGCATTTAGGGGATTGGCCGGAGCTCCGGGGCCGCTGGCGGCGCGCCCACTTGGCAGCCAAGGAGTTGAGTCTCTGGAAATTAGCCGGGACGCGGGCCCTTAACGAGAAACTTGGCCGCTTCCAGCTATTAAAAAGGTTTTAAGTCGCTGCCAAAGGGCTTAAAAGAAGAGCTTAGCCGAGCGCACGGCGGCGACCCCGCGAAGCGTCGCTGATAGGCCTTCTGATTATTAACAGATGAGACGATCGCGGTTCATCGGATGAATGCAGCTGCGGGGGGAGGGGGGTGTCTAGGGCTCCCTTTCTTCAGGTAGTGATGTTGTCCGCCAGGGCCGGTCCCCCTCCCCCCCCAGCGCGGGTTCTGCTGCGGCGTGGGAGGATCCGAAGATGACGGTGGTGGTTAGGTGGCGGTTTTCCAAGCTCGGATCCGCTTTCCGCGCCAACTCATAAACACGTTTTTATTTGTGATTTTTAAAACGGATTGAGTTGCATTAGGCATCGGCCAATTAGGATAAGACGCGGCCTCCGTGGGTTCGTTATGCCAAAGGATTGTAAACAACGCGTTCCGCCCGTTAAGATACGAAGCTTGTGCTGCGCCATTGCGTTCAGCAAGACACTTAGGGCTCATTCACATGGGGTAGTAAAAGCAGGCAATTGAGCAGCAGTTTTACTGCCCCTCCCCAACCGCCCACCAAAACTAGGGCATGCAATTTGTCACGGCTGTACACAGCAGGTGGTACTGACACTGGACATAACCCACTTCAGTGAATGGTGCCGCAACCACCCTGCAACAGGACGGCTGTTTGAGGGTTAAAGCAAGAGGTGAGAAGACGACATATCGCCTTCTCGCCACTTCTTAAACGCCCTCTGAAAAGCGTTCAACTGCGGATTGCTTTTCAGAGGAGCAGCAGTATAGCTGAGCCCTTACAGGACAAGCGAGACACAATCCATCTGTACATAAAGTGGAGCTCCACCCACCGCTCACACCAATGATGGGGCACTATTCCTCCCACTGACACCAATGATGGGACACTATTCCTCCCACTGACACCAACGATGGGGCACTATTCCTCCAACTGACACCAGCGATGGGCCACTATTCCTCCCACTGATACCAATGATGGGGCACTATTCCTCCCACTGACACCAATGATGGGGCACTATTTCTCCCACAAACACCAATGATGGGGCACTATTCCTCCCACTGATACCAATGATGGGGCACTATTCCCCCCACTGATACCAATGATGGGGCACTATTCTTCCCACTGATACCATTGATGGGGCACTATTCCTCCCACTGACATCAATGATGGGGCACTATTCCTCCCACAAACACCAATGATGGGGCACTATTCCTCCCACTGACACCAATGATGGGGCACTATTCCTCCCACTGACACCAATGATGGGTCACTATTCCTCCTCCTATTGAATTTAGGTGTTATGTAATTTTTCTACTCACACTGGGCACAATTAAGCCCCATAGAGTCTGAAGGACAATAAAGTGGCCTCTGGGGAGCCTGGGACTGGGAAACTGCTTGTACAATGATAACAGGAGGAACCCGGAGAACATCCATTCTCTAATCCGCACTGTGACTAATGACCCCGGAAGTAACTTGCATCACATCACTTCCGGGGTCACAGCTGTCTCTCCTCGGCTAGTGTAGCCAAGGATGCAGCTACTCAAGCAAGATCTGTGCTTGAGTAGCTACGTTGGAGGGTAGAGGAGACATTGGGGTCTAATAGACCTGCAATGTCTCCATAAACAGGTCCAATTTCACCACACATGTGAATCGGGTGTTATATTCATTTTATTGTATATCATGTGACAAAGAACTACCGCCATTGTATTCTCCAGAGTCTATTCTTTCAGAAAATATATAATGGGGGGTTACAGTAGTTTCGAGTAAACAATGCAGATTTTAATGTGTGTGCAGAAGATTGAAATAACGATCCTGATAGGCAAAGAGATTCAACATTATCCTGCAGTTCCCCTTTAAGACGGTTTTGCTGCTTGGCCCGGTTTCCCCCGTCGCTCCTGCGACGAGAGCGGGAGAGTTGATATTACATTTCCGCCGCAGTTCATAGAGACTGGATGGAAAACCTCGGCCAGCTTTGTTAAAATTAAATAATTAGTGTGGGAAGATTTCCTCGCCAATTATCTCGTTATTAAGGTTAATGACCCAGAAAGCGTCTCTCCCCGCAACAAACAGATGATAATCAGCGCTTACAAAAGCAGCCATTTATCGTGTCGAGCGGAGGAGGCCTGAGATCGGGCCGGTGATGAATCTAATGCTCCGTACTGATCACACATCAGATCCAATAAGATGCTTTATTACATTGTATCAAAGCTGAAGTGTAATCTACTTATATGTTGCCTTCCCTGCCCCCCCTCCCCACTTCCCCATCAACATGCTAATTCAATTATTAAATAAAACTTTAGTGTTTTCTTATTTATTTATTTTTTACATACCTTGTCAACACTGGGTCTCTGTGCATCTCTATGCAATACAGCCAGATCATGGCTGGGGGGGTCTGCATCTCGTGTATCATGTCTGCAGTCTCTGACCATCTCTTGTATCATGTCTGCAGTCTCTGACCATCTTATGTATCATGTCTGCAGTCTCTGACCATCTCCTGTATCATGTCTGCAGTCTCTGACCATCCCTTGTATCATGTCTGCAATCTCTGACCATCTCTTGTATCATGTCTGTAGTCTCTGACCATCTCTTGTATCATGTTTCCAGTCTCTGACCATCTCTTGTATCATGTCTGCAGTCTCTGACCATCTCTTGTATCATGTCTGCAGTCTCTGACCATCTCTTGTATCATGTCTGCAGTCTCTGACCATCTTATGTATCATGTCTGCAGTCTCTGACCATCTCTTGTATCATGTCTGCAGTCTCTGACCATCTCTTGTATCATGTCTGCAGTCTCTGACCATCTCCTGTATCATGTCTGCAGTCTCTGACCATCCCTTGTATCATGTTTGCAGTCTCTGACCATCCCTTGTATCATGTCTGCAGTCTCTGACCATCTCTTGTATCATGTCTGCAGTCTCTGACCATCTCCTGTATCATGTCTGCAGTCTCTGACCATCCCTTGTATCATGTCTGCAGTCTCTGACCATCTCCTGTATCATGTCTGCAGTCTCTGACCATCTCTTGTACTATGTCTGCAGTCTCTGACCATCTCCTGTATCATGTCTGCAGTCTCTGACCATCTCTTGTACTATGTCTGCAGTCTCTGACCATCTCCTGTATCATGTCTGCAGTCTCTGACCATCTCTTGTACTATGTCTGCAGTCTCTGACCATCTCTTGTATCATGTCTGCAGTCTCTGACCATCCCTTGTATCATGTCTGCAGTCTCTGACCATCTCTTGTATCATGTTTCCAGTCTCTGACCATCTCTTGTATCAGGTCTGCAGTCTCTGACCATCTCTTGTATCATGTCTGCAGTCTCTGACCATCTCCTGTATCATGTCTGCAGTCTCTGACCATCTCTTGTATCATGTCTGCAGTCTCTGACCATCTCTTGTATCATGTCTGCAGTCTCTGACCATCTCTTGTATCATGTCTGCAGTCTCTGACCATCTCCTGTATCATGTCTGCAGTCTCTGACCATCCCTTGTATCATGTCTGCAGTCTCTGACCATCCCTTGTATCATGTTTCCAGTCTCTGACCATCTCTTGTATCATGTCTGCAGTCTCTGACCATCTCCTGTATCATGTCTGCAGTCTCTGACCATCTCTTGTACTATGTCTGCAGTCTCTGACCATCTCCTGTATCATGTCTGCAGTCTCTGACCATCTCTTGTACTATGTCTGCAGTCTCTGACCATCTCCTGTATCATGTCTGCAGTCTCTGACCATCTCTTGTACTATGTCTGCAGTCTCTGACCATCTCTTGTATCATGTCTGCAGTCTCTGACCATCTCTTGTATAATGTCTGCAGTCTCTGACCATCTCCTATATCATGTCTGCAGTCTCTGATCATCTCTTGTATCATGTCTACAGTCTCTCACCATCTCCTGTATCACGTCTGTAGTCTCTGACCATCTCTTGTATCATGTCTGCAGTCTCTGACCATCTCTTGTATCATGTCTGCAGTCTCTGACTATCTCCTCATCATGTTTCCAGTCTCTGAGCATCTCCTTATCATGCCTGCAGTCTCTGACCATCTCTTGTATCATGTTTCCAGTCTCTGGCCATCTCTTGTATAATGTCTGCAGTCTCTAACCATCTCTTGTATCATGTCTGCAGTCTCTGACCATCTCTTGTATCATGTCTGCAGTCTCTGACCATCTCTTGTATCATGTCTGCAGTCTCTGACCATCCCTTGTATCATGTCTGCAGTCTCTGACCATCTCTTGTATCATGTTTCCAGTCTCTGACCATCTCTTGTATCAGGTCTGCAGTCTCTGACCATCTCCTGTATCATGTCTGCAGTCTCTGACCATCTCTTGTATCATGTCTGCAGTCTCTGACCATCTCTTGTATCATGTTTCCAGTCTCTGACTATCTCCTCATCATGTCTATTGTCTTTGACTATATCCTGTTGTATGTCTGCTATCTCTGACACCGAATATTCCCTGAAATTTATCTGGGGCCCTTTGGTGATATCGGGGGCCACGCAAGGCCCTTCATATCAAGAAAGTTGACCACCACTGATATAAACAAATATTTGCTGATTCTGGAGTTCCTCTTTAATGATGCACCTTCCACATTGATGACATAAGGGGAGCCCTATGGGAAAGTTGCATCACATGACATGCATTCTGACCTCTGAACAGTAGGGGTCACCATACCTCATGGGCTGGGTGCGCAGTGCCGTCTTCAGATCTTCCACTATTTTATTCCTCATCTCCGTGTCTTCCTCATCGAAGGGGTACAGAGTCTGCATCTGTGGGAGCAAAGACAGCAAAACGTCTCTATGACATCATAATGACTCCCATCAATCAATGGTTACAATGTATCAAACATCCCAACACCAATGACACTTCGTGGCAGATCCGGCGTTGGATCCAGAACACACAATCTGCTGAAATCACGAAAGAGATAAATTCTTCAATATTTTTTAACCTCCACAGATCTACTTTACTTGCAGGAAAAAAATACATTGTGGTGCTTCAAGCTGAACTTCGGGGTTCAAAAACGTTCATTTAACCCCTTCATGTCTGCCTGAAGGTAAAACAAATCTTCATGCCTCAGCACAATTTGGCAACTTTGACACGTGTTAGTAACACCGTACTTATCATCACAACTACTTTGTGCATCCGGGTGGATTTTACCGCGTTTTTTTCAGGACAAATTGGGCTTTCATTTGGTGGTAAATGGTTATGAATATCTCTTGGTTTTTTCCTTTTTATTATCAAAGGAAAAATGGCCCAAAATTCCACTTCCAGCCCGGCCTACAGCAGAATGACGGCAGGGAAGATGTTCAGTTATCCTGATTGGGCGTCATATGGCGTCCAGCAGGAGAACAAGCCAGCGCAGCGATCGGTGGTGTGTCAATCTGACACACTGCATCTCCGATCACAGTACAGAGCCTATGACACAGGCTCTTTACCACATGATCAGCTCTGCCCAATCACAGCTGATCACGGTGTAAACAGGAAGAGCCGTATATTGGCTTTTCCTCCACTTGCGCTGACAGACTAGACTAGAGAAGAGCCAATCGGCTGCTCTCCTGACTGGAGGGGGGGCTGCACAAGGCAAGATCCATAAAGACATGGATGAGCGAGTTTGGGGTGGAGGAACTTGACTGGCCTGCACAGAGTCCTGACCTCAACCCGATAGAACAACTTTGGGGTGAGTTAGAGCGGAGACTGCTCTTCTGGAAGAATGGTCAAACCTTCCCATAGACACCCTCCTAAACCTTGTGCACAGCCTTTCCAGAAGAGTTGAAGCTGTTATAGTTGCAAAGGGCGGAGCCAACTCAATATTGAACCCTACGGACTAAGACTGGGATGCCATTAAAGTTCATGTGCGTGTAAAGGCAGGCGTCCCAATACTTTTGACAATATAGTGTATATGTGTTCTGTTGGCGTGAAGGTGAAAATACATTCCTCAATAGTCACAAAAGGATATAAATCCACTTTGGTGCACCAAATGCCTTTGCAAACCTAGAAAATCACTCTGTAAAAGTAGCAGTGACATCCTCACTGTGCTGTACATAGCCTGTGCATGGAGCAGAGCTGTGGGAGGGACCCAGCAGGCTCCACCTACTACCAGAAAACGACAGGAGGGGGGCGGAGACAAGACCAGTCCCCCTGCACAAGGAGAGAGAGCAGCAGCGAGAGGTCTTTATTACAGGAAGTCTCACATTGGATTTCTGAAAATTACTTATAAATACACAAAGCTCATCGAGATTTAAGGAAGAAATGTGACAACACAAGAGCACAATTGGGGGACAGTGACAAAGCGTTGTCACCCTATAATAGGAAGTATCTGAAAAGGACCTCTATAACCAGATCACTAGGGAATATTTTATTGATAGCTTCAGATTTTAAAATATTGAAAATTACTGTTAAAATGGCCCTAACATATAGCAAAGTCGCTTTGCGGTGTGGTTCGGGATGGACACAGGGGTCGGGGTCTATCAATAACAATAACCAGCCAAGAGCAAAGGGCAGAATTTTCACCTCTTATCTCTGCCACGAGACACCGTAACATCATTTATGCCTCTCAATGCATTAGGTGCCAGGGATTGTGGCTAGTTTTTTGTGGGGGTGGGAGGGCTGACAGAAAAAGCAGACTTTCCGTTGGCCATGGACACAGTGGCAGATTACCAAATAGGCAGAGTGGGCACCAGCCTACGGCCCCTCCAAAATCTTGTGGAAGGTCTTCCCAGAAGGGTGGAGGATGTCATAGCTACAAAGAATTAAAGGGTTAGGGATCAAGTCCATATTAACGGCCATGAGTTCCAGTGAGGGGAACCTTCAAACTACAACAAAGACATTGTAGACAATTGTGCTCTTCCAACCTTGTGGTAACAGTTTGGTGAAGACCTTTTTCTGTTCCAGCATGACTGTGTCCCAGTGTACAAAGCCAACTCCATAAAGACATGGTTTGACCAGTTTGGCGTGGAGAAACTCAAGTGGTCTTCACAGAGCCCTGACCTCAACCCTACTGAACACCTTTGGGATGAATTGGAACCCTGGTGGTGAGTCAGGTCTTCTCATCCAATATCAGTACCTGACCTCACAAATGTTCTTTTGGCTGATTGGACGCAATAGGAACCAATTACCACTGACAAAGTCCAAGTTTTTATAGGAAGCCCTCCCAGAAGAGTGGAGCCAATTTCATAAAGACATAGTTTGATGAGTTTGGTGTGGAGGAACGCGAGTGTCCTGCACAGAGACCTGACTGCAACCCTACTGATCACCTTTGGGATGAATTGGAACCCCGCGTGGTGAGTCAGATCTTCTCATCCAACATCAGTACCTGACCCCACAAATGTTCTTTTGGCTGATTGGACACAATAGGAACCAATTAATACCAATAAAGTTTTTATAGGAAGCGCTCCCAGAAGAGTAGAGCAAACTTCATAAAGACATAGTTTAATGAGTTCAGTGTGGAGAAATGTGACTGTCCTGCACAGAGACCTGACGTCAACCCTAGTGAACACCTTTGGGATGAATTGGAATGTCGATGGTGAGCCAGGTCTTCTCATCCAACATCAGTACCCGACTTTACTAATGCAAATCAAAACCAAAGAAAATTCTCAGCTCAACTCACCAGCCAGTCTGCAACTCATTTAATTATCCTGTCTAACAGTTTGCATTTAAAACAGGGGCTTAGTTAGAACACATTTGCGAATACATGCGTAAGCTACAGAGCCGCTCCAAGGCACACCAGTATTATCTGCAGTCCCAACTCTTGTAAATTTGTAAGAACCTACATACTGTAGTAGAAGAACATGCATTCTAATGGATAGAGGGCAGGTGAGCCTGGAGGTAGCCCACCCCTCCTTAAAGGCATCCTTTTAATTCAACATCAGTACCTGACCTCACACAAATTATTTTGGCTGATTGGAAACAATGGGAACCAATTACCACCGACAAACTCCAAGTTTTTGTAGGAAGCCCTCCCAGAAGAGTAAAGCCATCTCCATAAAGACATAGTTTGATGAGTTTGGTGTGGAGGAACGCAGGTTTCCTACACAGAGCCCTGACCTCAACCCTACTGATCACTTTTGGGATGAATTGGAACCCTGGTGGTGAGTCAGGTCTTCCCATCCAACATCAGTACCTGACCTCACACAAATTATTTTGGCTGATTGGACACAATGGGAACCAATTACCACTGACAAACTTCAAATTTTTGAAGGAAGCCCTCCCAGAAGAGTAGAGCCAACTCCATAAAGACATAGTTTGATGAGTTTGGTGTGGAGGAACGCAGGTTTCCCGCACAAAGCTCTGACCTCAACCCTACTGATCACCTTTGGGATGAATTGGAACCCTGGTAGTGAGTCAGGTTTTCTCATCCAACATCAGTACCTGACATTACAAATGTTCTTTTAGCTGATTGGATACAACAGGAACCAGTTACCACCGACAAACTCCAAGTTATTGTAGGAAGCCCACCCAGAACAGTGGAGCCAACTCCATAAAGACATAGTTTGATGAGTTTGGTGTGGAGGAAGGCAGGTGTCCTGAAAAGAGCCCCGACCTCAACCCTACTGATCACCTTTGAGATTAATTGGAATGCCAATTGGTGATCCAGGTCTTCTCTTCCAACATCAGTACATGACCTCACAAATAGATACAAATTCCAACAGACACCCTCAAAAATCTCGTGGAAAGCCTTCCCAGAAGAACTGAGCATGGTATAGCCACGAAGAAGGATAACTCTATTATAATGGCCATGATTTTGGAATGGAATGCCCAACAAGCCGATATGGTCAGCGGTTCACCAACATTTGGCGATACAGTGTACCAAAACTGGGTAGACTGAATCTTTTATTAGGTCAATTCATTTAGCTAAGTTATACATTTAGTTAACGTAGGGTCCCATAGGCTGGGGCCTTATTATGGTCTTATTATCGACCCCATTCTCTCATAGCCATGATCAAACATGATTATTGCTGTTTCTCCATCAAGCACACTCCCGACGGGTTAAATGCCGGTAGTTCTGGGAACAGCTGTGTAGCTGAAGCCCTGGCAATATTTTCCAGATGTCCTGGGAAATGGTGAAACCTCGGACCCTCCTCATGCCGGCTCTGGCTCCTGGACGTCAGTCGGTGCAGCTGTCCCCCCCTAAGTCACTCCCCATCTCTCAACAGCCGTGAAGCTGCTAAATTATTCATAGTTCATCATTGCATAATGCGTCAGGTGTGGACAAGGAAGGGACAGTCCCCGCTTTTATCTGCAGCCCGTTCCATACTCAGGGTTAAACTATTGCGATGGCAGAAGAGGTTTTATAATAGGAGGGGAGGCTCGGTAGCAGCTGTATTTGCATATGCTGACCCCTTTCTACCCTACTGTGAACAATGAAACCAACATCTTCCTGTGCTATGAATGGGTCGTCTACCATGTGTGTGAACAGTCTCCAAGTCTCATCTGAAGTCATGGCCTTATTCTATTCTGACTCTTTATTTTTACATAGGGTCTAATATAAAGGGAACCTATAACCTGTTAGCACTGAGCTCATTCCCATGAGTAGTTTTATAATAAAGGGGAACAAAGAGTCCTATTTATTGTGGAGAGTAAATATATTTATCCACTCTCCGTTTTATAGGCCATTCATGAAATGCAGGTCACGATGTGGAGTCTGCACTGTTCCATAGAGTTCTCTCTGCTTAATACAACAAAGAGAACTCTGTGATTGGATGATAGGCTGGTCACGTGAATTTGATATGTTATTTAACCAGGTTCCCCTCTGGGCTGTAGTAAGGTCATACTGTTGCTTCATAATATGGTGATGTTGAGGCTGAGTGTGTATAAGGCTTTATTATTTTTTTCTCTAGTATGTCCATAGCTGGATAAAAAACCTTCACCATCCACCAATCGGTATGTATACGTTTTAACCCAGAGGAACCGGTAAAATAGTTTTCTGGTCTCAGGAAACAATGTCTAAAACCAATGGGTGTCAATGGAAAAAATGCCGCCCTTACAGAGAATTAAAACTATCATCATCCTGTCGCTGGCTCTGCCAAGCGGTGTTGGTTCCAGAACTCAGAACTATGCCTGAACCATTGAATAAAAGGTCAATTAACCACAGCTCAAGGTGCCTCCACCAACCTCAACCAGGTTTCCATAGAGCCCTGATTGATAGTGACTGCTCTATCTTGTAGGCCAACCTTGGCTCTGCCAAGTGGTGTTTGGTTCCAGAACTATGCCTGTACCACTGAATAAAAGGTCAATCAACCACAGCTCAAGGTGACCTCCACCAACCTTGACCAGGGACCCAGAGAGCCCTGCTTGATAATGACTGCTATCATGTAGGCCAACCTTTCTCAACCCTTTTAACATAGAGGAACTTTTGAAACTCCTTTCTGGTCTCAAGGAACCCCTCCTAATAATTACTATATCTACGACTCATGGTACATTACTGTGACAGTCAATAGGAAGAATGCTCTTTAAGTTTGTGATCTGTAGGAACAATGTTCCTTTCACAGATAACTAAAAAAGTAATTAGTGCCAGTGATTACTTACCTGAGAGGCAGAAATTGTTCATTGCTCCAGCAACCCCTACCAACTTTTGGAGGAGCCCTAAGAACCCAAGTTGGGGAAGGCGGATAAAGGCAAACAAGCTCTTTCTTTCAGACTGATAGTGGAATGGGGGCAATCGGCAGTACTGCATGTGTATTTATACATACAGTATATATCTGAGTTGCATATATATGATACCATGTGCAGGTAATATGGATTTCATGGAGGACTGCAGGGGATACAAAAGGCCAGGAACAGTATACCTCCACCATCAGACCCAATAAAAGGACCTTCAACTTGAAGGCTCCAGCCAAAGAGTATGTTAATGCTGTAGAAATGGTGGACCTCCCTAATAGGGGGATAGGACTATCCCCAAGAAAGTCAGTTGTGGCTGACCTGTTGTCTCCAGTAACATCATTGGTGAACAACCTTCTATTCATCACAATTACAGGACTAAGAGTGGGGACGGGCTCCTTGGTCAGCAAGCAACACTTCCATGGAGGACAAGGGGAGGTTAGAATTTTGAGTGGTGCTGCTTTTCCGGGATTGCTCAACAATAAAAACAAGTCGCTCAATAATCTCCACTTACATGAAAAGTTGGTATACAATAAACTTGTTGAAGAAACCTAATCCCCAATGAAGGCAAAAGCACACCTAATGCAAAATGAAAATGGAGGCAAGTCCTCTGACCATATTTTACGTGAACTACTGCTGATGAGGGAATGAAGACCATTGGGCATAGTCATATACAGAAGTAATTGGGGTGTTGGATGCTCCTCAGCATCCCTTGTGGTTCCTGTGGTCCGGGACGTAACACATACAGTAGTTGGCATGATTGCTGAGGTTTTAGGTGGCTGATTCCATTCATTGTTCTTTCACATAGGACAGGAGTTCTCAACCTTGAGACCAGGGCCTAGTCAATTCTTTCAAAACCTTCCATGGCCCAAGTGTAAAAAATACAATTTATACACACACAGTAAAAGTATGGGAATGCAAAACATGCACTGAAATGCTGGAAGGCTCTGAATGGAGTTAGGTGTCACTATGAGGGGGATGGGGGTTGTAGAGCGGGTTAGGGACAGCGCTTTGGGACACTGAGATTGAGGGCATTATGGAGGGCTGGAGGTCCTGAAGCAGGCTGGGGGTCACTGTAGGATTTTGAAGGATCTCAGTGAGCCTGGGGGCACTGTGCGCCTTGGTGGGATTTTGGGGTTAATATAGGAACTGGAAGGCACTGTAGGAGGTTATGGGTTGGATGGAGGCCCAGGAGAAGGGGGGCCGCAGCCTGGCAGTGGTATCCTAAGGAATGCTAAGTCCTATATAGGCTTGTGCTTCTCTAGTCAATGTAACTTATCAAGGGGGTTGGTACCCACCATAGGGGCAAATAGTTGCGAAAGGCTGATCTATACTATGGAGGTAACCCTCTGTCCTCGGCATGCAATGGGGCACAACCAACCCCCAATTGCATTAAATGGTTTCGGTAGGAGAAGGGGCGTGGTCTGTATGAGAGGTCACATGTTTCACATATACCGCTGGTGGCACAAATTGCTGAGCAGAGCCCTGGTAGCAGAAGATAGAATTGTGTCCATGTGTTCTCTGTATTCCTGCTGAAGTTGGATGGGAAGATGCGCTAAAATAATGATGACTTCCTGAAATCTCCAGATGGAAGGATTGACGTCATGCAAAACAGTCGCAGCAGAAAATAGCGCAGTAAATTAAACATGCATTTCCTAAAGGCGGCGTATGAATCATAGAAATATACTGTCTGTTTACAGGAAAAAATAAACAGCAGCAGCAGCTGGAGAAAAGCAACGACACTGCCCCCCCCCCACCCGCATCACTGCCAGGGAACAATTTGCCAAATCTGAACAGGGATAGGATCCTGTCTCCTCCTTCCGTGGGACTGCAAATCACAGCATGACTACAGCTTTTTATTTCATACCTGGAACACTTTGGATATGTTGTTATTACTACTATTTTAGCAGCCCTCTGACACCCGAAAGGCAGAATAGCATCTCCAGAGGCCAAGGGTGGGCTAGCATTTCACCCCAGGGCTGAGTCCTTGGCTAAAATGGGGGCACCGAGAAAGGATATTGGGCGCCAGTCACTTAACGGTAAAGGAGATGAGGGTTAGGGTTCCCAGATACCATAGCAGATCACTTAAAGAATCTCCAGATCAATGTCCATCTTTACATTGTCAGAACCTTTTAGGCTGACCTGGCAACACTGTAGCACTTTCCCAAATTTCAGTGCATCCACCAAGTGAGTCACCGGGCCCTTCTGAGAGACCAGCCTTCATCCTGGCTCCCTCCAGCAAGGGGCCTCCCTGTCAGGGCTGGACTCAGCCCTTCCTTCTCAGAGCTGGCCGCTCACCTGTCGGCTAATTGCCAGCTCCTATCTCTCTCCACAGTTACTCGGCTGTTGATGATATCCTGCTCATCAGTCCTGCCTACTTAAGCTGTTCAGCCCAGAGGATCTCTGCCTTCGCCTTGGTCAACAACAGAAACTATCTCCTGCGATCCTGTTCAAGACTTGCTTTGCTGACATCCCTTCTGGCTCCAGATCCTGCTTGATGTTCCACTACATTGATCCCTCACTTCTGGCTTGGCTGACTATCCGTTCCCGGTTACTGAACTCTGGCTATGTTTTGACTACGTTTGTTCTTTTTACTTTTATTATTAAACAAGTGTGATTTAACTGTACTTCTGTCTTGGACTGAATTCATGGTTTCTGACACTCCCCTGGGTTTTCTCCTTGGTACAGCTTCCTCCAGACCAGGCAGGACAGCTTCAGGACCACCCCCCCCCCAAATGCATGAAATTCAGCAAACTTTAGGCCCCCAAAACAGGCTATTTGGCCAAACAGCAGAGCTCCATCCAGCAGCGCCTCCCTAGACCTCTGCCCAGGGGAGGAGATCGAGTGCATGGCCTGTCCCAAATATTTATACCCTCCCCCAGCATGCACCAGTGGCCTAAACCTCCTACTGGATTGGCTGAAGGAAACATAAATATTCATATCTTAGTTTTGTGTGTGAAAGCTCATACTATGACCAGTGACACCTACTGGTGACAGTGACTAATCACAAGCCAACTTAAACCTAGTGAAAAACCAGGTGAAAAATGATACAGTCCAGCCAAAAACGAAATCGACATAGTAGCCCCTATAATTATTATACAGGATATTCACATTGTTACATTGCCACTTGCCGACCGCCTAACTGGCAAAATACCAGGGTTATGGCTGCAGCTTAATGCCATAACCCCGGTATTTTTATTTTCCCCTAGCACCATTCTTTCTGATAAAAGTGGCCCGAGTAGCACATTCGCATACTCTGGCTTACCTGTCTGATTGGGAAGCCCCGAGAACCGATCCGGCACTGGCGGCGGCTGGGCACAGAGATGAGAGAAAGAAAGATGACCACCACTTATCTCTATGGTCTTGGAGGACCGGAGAGACGTCATGATGTCTTTTCTGGTTCTGGCCCCATGTAAACAAGCCATTTTTTTTTTTTAAAGCAAAAGATCAAATTTGATCTTTTGCTTTTAAGGGTGGAGGAGAGATTTGGGGTCTTTTAGACCCCAGATCTTTCTATAAAGAGCACCTATTGTTATTGCAAGAAATGTGTACATTCCTTGCGATAGCCATAAAAATGATCAAAAATGTTTTTTTTTAAAGGGACAGTGCAAAAATGTAATAAAATAATTTTTGTTAAAGGGCCTCTGCCCCCCCCCTTGTGCTCGCGTGCAGTGGTGAATGCATACGTAGGACACGCCCCCACATATGTAAACGGTGTTCGCACCACACATGTGAGCTATCGCCATGAACGTCAGGGTTTAGCCTTTTTAAATCATAATCACAACAGAAACTATCCAAAATGACCCTGATCAAAAGTTTACGTAACCCAGTTCTTAATACCGTGTATTGCCCCCTTTACCATCAATGACAGCTTGAAGTCTTTTATGGTATTTGTGGATGAGGCTCTTTATCTTCTCAGATGGTAAAGCTGCCCATTCCTCTTGGCAAAAAGCCTCCAGTTCCTGTAAATTCTTGGGCTGTCTTGCATGAACGGCACGTTTGAGATCTCCCCCGAGTGGCTCAATGATATTGAGGTCAGGAGACTGAGATGGTGGCCACTCCAGAACCTTCACTTTATTCTTCTGTAGCCAATGACAGGTGGACTTAGCCTTGTGTTTTGGATCATTGTCATGT